>JBCFYV010000105.1:0-128852 GCA_039000515.1 Timema cristinae
CTGCAGTCAATACATCAATCAGATGACGTCACAATACTATAGCATACCTACCGACACGTCCAACAGGCTGACGTCATGGGCTGACCAAATAAAACATGGCAGGGCTGACCCAATAAAACGTCACCATATTTTGAATAATTAACGACCTGCAGTCATTACATCAATCAGGATGACGTCACAATACTATAGCATACCAACCTACACGTCCAACAGGCTAACGTCAGGGCTGACCAAATAAAACATGGCAGGGCTGACCCAATAAAACGTCACCATATTTTGAATAATTAGCGACCTGCAGTCAATACATCAATCAGGATGACGTCACAATACTATAGCATACCTACCGACACGTCCAACAGGCTGACGTCATGGGCTGACCAAATAAAACATGGCAGGGCTGACCCAATAAAACGTCACCATATTTTGAATAATTAACGACCTTCAGTCATTACATCAATCAGGATGACGTCACAATACTATAGCATACCAACCTACACGTCCAACAGGCTGACGTCATGGGCTGACCAAATAAAACATGGCAGGGCTGACCCAATAAAACGTCACCATATTTTGAATAATTAACGACCTGCAGTCATTACATCAATCAGGATGACGTCACAATACTATAGCATACCAACCTACACGTCCAACAGGCTGACGTCAGGGCTGACCTTACTCACTGACGTCACTAAAGCCTGGCGTCACTCACAGACGCTGTCAATATTATTTTAATAACAGTGACGTAAAACTGAACATAGTAGCGCTCTTACTACTCCCAACCATTATTATTATTATTATTATTATTATTATTATTATTATTATTATTATTATTAGCACCGTGTCTTACTACCCGTTCGGGTTATACGCACTTACGCTAATGTGTGATGGTAGGGTGATTGTGAAATGAAATGGAGGACCTACAGCTTAACGTGGGATCCGAACCACGGTGAAGGCCTGTCATTCCACACATTCACAATTTGTGATTAATACACGTCTTGTTAGAGGTAAAGGAAGGATTTGGAAATCAGATAAATCTGTGCCGGGACCGAGGATTGAACCCCGGCCACCAACACAGAAGTCTGACACCTTACCCCTAGACCGCCAGGTCACCCTTACCCAACCAAAACGACCCCTTGTAATAGCTGATTCTTTTTAGTTTGTTGGAGTCTTCAGTGGATAAATTTAAGGGACCAAATACACACTCCATATATAAAGAAAAGTTTCCTAACATCAATGCTATCTAAAAAATATTCGACATATTTTCTCAAATAAAGGCGCTAATAAAATCTAAAATGTCAACGCTGTAACTCAGTAAAAATTATCAAATTAAGCTAGATGTGTTTAATTCAAAATAAAGTTAAGCTTTTTATCTAAGTAAAAATGGTTCGTTTGAAAATAATAACTAACCATCAGCCCGTTTAAGTCTAAAGAACCCTCTTCTACAACCGTAGGTGGGACTTTCATCAACGTGCATCGAACAATCACACACGTGAAAGAGTTATCTTATGAAAAACATAGATAGTGTAATATAGTAGTGAAAATACATCGTCTGTAAAGCATCTATGATATAGAAAAATAAACATGGGTGGTTTTGTTCAAATTAATTAAATAGCTTTAACTAAAGTGCATTACTTTTTCAATAAATTAATCTTATACTAGAATACCAATTCAAAAACTCTATAGGTAAAATTATTCCTAAATGCACATCCATACATATAATAAAACAGTAAATTTGTATTTACGTTCTATTTCGTCTGTTTGCAGTATATTTTAATAGTACTCATCGGATCGAGCTGGGACATCTTCTGTTGTACTCTTTATCTTTAAGAATAATAAGGGTAGGCTATATTCTATAACGCTATCTCATCCACGAGCGAAGCAATGTCGAAAAACCCAACTATTAGTGTGGTTATATTATTGTGTTTTAGATTTGTAATAATTCAAATATATACTAACTTTTAATGTATGAACCTTCTTTGCAAGTCTCTTTGTCAACAGAGGGTTTTAACATATTAACAAACCATGAATGGAGATTTAATTTTTTTCTGTTAAAAATTGATCTCCAAATACCCTGCAATCCAAAGAGTGAATTACAGAATACATTTTAAGCTTGGATCCAAAGATAAAATATATTTTATGTTTGTTGTTTTACATTCACATTAAGAGGCAAGTCGTGATTCTTTAACTAATGAAACTCACCCCGAGATAAAATTCAATATCTTTATTTTATTTGACCTTACATGTGTACGTACATGTATACATATTCAGAAAATAGATCAATACTCCCATGAAAAGGCAGCAAATATTAATTAAAATGGTATAAAGCAAGCAACAGCCCATATCCGACTATTTAAATGTTGGTAAATTGATTTCAATAAATATATTCTATCTGTAATGCTTTTTTTGTTTATCCCTAACTCTCTCATATACGGTTAAATGAAAACACTTTTCGATTTTAGTGAGCTCTTGAGATGGTGAAACAAATATCTGTGTTCATAGTGATTCAATATAATGTCGTTAGAAAAAGTATTAAAACATTAATTCTGTGTTTATATTTTATTAATTAATTGTGATGTAAATCAAGATTAAGTATGAATAAATGAATTTTATTTAATTGATATAGTATCGGGTGCTAACTGCAAACCCATTTTAGTTTTTGGAGTAGGTAAATTTTTATTAAATAAGTAAATCCCCAGAAACTGCTTAGCGGTGATACAAAAACTCCGTCTCTCAGGACCCTGGACTTTACCTAAAGTTTAAAAAAAAAATTGTTGGATACTTTCCCCAAAGGACTCCCTGAAACAGATTATTATTCCTGGCTTGGCCATCCAACCAACAGAAAAAATGTATACCTGGCAGGGATACAATGTTAAAATTAAAATGTACATTAATATGATAAATAAACCAATGACACCATAAATGTATATAGGACTATATTATTGTAATTATTGTGAGTAAAAAGAATATTTAAATAAATAAACCCAAGCTAATAAAGCATGCCTCCTATGATCTAAAATTAATATAAGTATTGTGAAGCAACACTTGAAATCTTTATAAACTCACTCGAAATGTCAAGTCAAAACACAAAATTAAATTATGTATTTTTATATTTTTACATAAATATTCTTTGAAATGAAGTGATAACATAACAGGTTTAATCTAGACTTTATATTAGAATAAAATATTATGTTCTTTAAAATATATATAACTTGACACTTTTAATAGTTGGATGATGGATGAATTAATTTGTCTCACCCAATAATGTAGGTTGGTGATCTCTGTCTCCAATAACTATTATATTTACTAGGTTTTTTACCTCACATATCTTCTCAAAATTATATCCTGCCCTTCCTTAACGGTTAGTCCTAACTTTTAAAGAATAATTTTTCTGCCAAAATTATGTTGAAATATAGAAAATGAATATATTTGTGATGGCCCAAATGGAGTCCATCCTTATCCTTTTTAACAATTTTTGCGATTCAACAAAAGGAAAAACCATTAACAATAATTAACAAACATTTTCTCTTCCTTTTTTAAATACCTTCCGGCCTAAGAGAACACTAATTGCAGAGATTTACAACTAAACCTAAAAAAAATCTTAACTCTTTAGATAATGAAAGATGGTATTATTTTAAAAATCATTTAATATTACAATTTTAAAAATAAATATAAATCGTCTTTAAAATTATTTTTTTAAATTTCGCGTAAAAAATACAAAGCAGAATAATAATCTCTTCCGCTAGGGACAATTAGTTCTTCAAATGACAGCCAACTGTGATAAGCGCGCAAGAACATAAATTATATTAAGATCATAACAGTTCTGAAATAAACCACTCTTTGAAGTAGATAGCATTAAAAATCACTTACCAAAAAAATAATAAGCATGATGTAGTAATTCAAAGAATAATTATATCGCAAGAACCAATTTATTAGTTTATTGATACATTTTTAAGCATAGCAACGGTAGAAATAATGGTAAACAACATCATAAAAGAACAAAACAATGATGGCAGGATCTAGGATTAACATATTCGAATAAAGTGCACACAAGTCTTTGGCGAGTGATTAATTGTTAATTGTATTGTCTTATTTCAACACATGGCGGGTAGGCAGTATATGAATCAATATAAAGAAACAAAGTTTAATATAGTGAAATAAAAGTGGGTAGATTATATGTATTATAATTGTAAATAAATAATTAATATTCAAAACTTTAGGAGCTTTGATTGAAGTAAAAATAATAAACTGTAATTTTGTCAACGTAATTACGTATTTTAAAGACTGACTCAACCGACTATTAAATTTATATTATCAGTAATTCTTTTGGCAAAAATAACATTACAATAAGCGGAATTAGATTGTATATTGCGATCTTGACGCCTTAAACGCCATGACTTCCAGTATGTGTAATTTCCAACCCAATAAAAATAAAAAGGTGAAATTTTTCAAATCTTAGTGAAATCTCAACTGGGAAATAAATATTTTAACTCAATAAACCAAGCAATTTTAAAATTTAAATTAGGATATATGAAAATCTTTTATTATATCCATAGTGAGGCTAACACATCAGACATGGTGACTACTTATTCAGGTAACTAAAGAACCAATAAACATTAAAGTATTAAAGAGCCTGGTTGCTGTTGGGGAAGAATTCCAAATGAAGGAGCATTGCAATCTTAAACTTTATGGAAATTAGCTTATCTGAAACTCCGCCTTTTTTTTTTACTTATATTTTACTAATTATAAAAGATTAAAAAATCTGTTTGTTGCTCAATCACGCCCAAACCATTGTACCAATCGATCTGCTGACATTTAACATGAATATAACTTGGACGTACAGTTAATAGTTACAAACTACGTCCATCATTTTGTTTCAAGAAGTTGGCTATAAGGATTAAAGATTTAAATTTTAAATCATGGAAAATTGGAATCAATAATAGAAAAATTCATGATACAATTTAAGAATCATGTTTGAGAATCGAGATTAAAAAATAAGGAATCGTGACTACTGTAAATTATAGTAATCCTTTAATAGGGTTACAACAGAAAATTATAAAATAGTTGAGTTTTATGTTTAGGGTTTTTGAAGATTCAGAACTTCCATTCCAAATAAAAATACCAAATGATGAATATATTTTCCTTAAAGAAAATCGACACTTTTACAGTATCTATTCTCTAAAGTGTGTGTATTGTAAATGTACCGTTGTAAATATGGTGTAAATGTTGAATTCCTTATGTTAAAATATAAAGATTTTATTAATGTCAGCTGCTCTTCGATATTTTGTCATTTTATTCTAAAAGACGCTTCGTGTAGTGATTTGACTATAGCTGCTAGCACGTAGTGAAGACAGCCAGTAGCATATCAGGGTAAGAAGATAAATCAGAGCACGTAGAAACAAACACGTTAACTCATAACCAAAGCAGTTCACCAACACACCCCGGCCTCATTTCCACCTTTGCCCATGGCTGCTTGTTTTTTGAAAGCAAAGGTTAATACTCCCTAAACTTTAGGGACGGGAGAGACCTTTTCCCTCCACGCCCTTTCTCGCTAGAAGTACTGGGGCAAGTCCACGAGTTTAAACAGCGCACACAAAAGTAGTTAAAACCGGGTGTTACACTATGTTTGTTTGTTCAGTCAGGATTGTGTGAGTTACCAAATTGCAACTGGGCAGCGTCGCATCTTGAATCCTACTGTTTGTAGTAAGTTCCGTACAGAGTAGGGACCACAGCTGCCCTATTACTTGAAATATTTCTACCTTACCCACTTTATCCTAAGGGATTTAAGTTTTGTGTGCTTTGGAAATACAGTCTCTCTTCCTAGAGGGGTCTGTACCTTGTGACCTCAGACGCGATTTATTATTAATTGGTATAATAATAATAATAATAATAATAATATTAGCACCACTCTTACTACCTGTTTGGGTTATATGCTTTAAGTACTAACTACGCTAATGAATTGGGAGTTGGAAATGTTGAATTAGACGAAGTTAACCCACATTTGCGTGGAGGGATAGTGGAAAACCATTAAGGGAATCCCCCCCCCCAGTTCACCCAACCGAGATTGGAACCTCGATCTCCCGTCCTCAGCAGTCTAGCTCAACACGGGATAGTTAAAATGAGTACTTGTTTTTTACAAGTTTAACCATAGTAGGTTTTTTTTTTGCAGACCGTCTTACTACCCGTCCGGCTATACGTTTACTTAATAATTACGTTAATGAGGTGAGGGGGGAAGGGCAAGGTTGAATTTAATTAAATACATCTACCTTTTCGTGGAAGGTGAGTGGGGGAAAAAAAAGAATAATCACCCTCATTTTACCAACTGGAATTCGAACCTCAATCCCCTCCTCCCCCTCATCCCCATCATCTGCAATTAGTGCAGAGTGACGCCTTAAAATATGAACCAATGAATCGTATTACCACTCATTAAAATAGCAGACTCCCACGTCGGTGGACACATGAATTATATTTAAAGTCTATCTAGCTGGCTTGGTGCAGATAGAACTTTGGACCTAGTTTCCTGGCGGGTTGAGCGAGATGGTAGTTCCTAAAAGGGTTTCCCGCTCAACCCCCTGGAAAAATGTGGGTCCATATTTTGTTTACATTACCAACCTTACCCATTAGTGTAATTAAATGCGTAAAGTTGGGACAGGTAGTAATACTAAAAGAAAAAATATATAGTTAACAAACAAAATATTGTTAACATAAAATTGATTTTATATTTAAAAAACTCATTCCTAGACAGAATGTTATCGGACAAGGAGTAATCACTCTGGAATAATGTTTGAACTATCACGTTACAGTTCATCTTATACATTTTTACAATCATGAAAAAGTAATAGAAATTTAAGAATCAAAACAAACTTTTAGAATAGTAAATAGTAAGTATTAAACAATATATGAAAATAATAATATGATTTTCTTCTCTAACATATTTAAACTTTAATTTACAAAAATAAAAACGACGAAGAGGAAAAAGATCTATCCAATTGTGTCTTGTTAAAAACCCTCCATCAAACTAAAATTTTTATTAAAAAATTTCCACAGACACCTTTCGTTTTAATATATAAATAAAAATTTACCTTTTTAAATCAAGATTTGGGCTTATTTACTTTTCTAGTATATAACGTGTGCCATAAAACAAGGGCTCCGGGTTTAATAACTGGATGACCAAAAAATGTAACATTGAGGAAATTGGTTCTTTCCTATTCACAGAAATAGATTTACGGCTGGAAACGAGTGTCAAATCTGTACGCTTATGTAATAAGTTTTTCAGAAAAGTACACCTTAAATATTCCATATTTTACAAAAAATAATTATATATATATATTATATATATATATTATATATTATAAAATATGTATGTATATATTTGTGTTTTGTATAATAGGAGTATTAAGTGACCTAAAACTTATCATTATTTAGAAGTTTATAAGCTGAAAAAACCGTAACGTTATAGTTCAGACTTTCTTGGCTAGAAGATTACATCCTTGTCCTTAGTCACTGACATCTATGGAATAGTTTGAACTACAAATTCACAACATTTTAGCATTTTTTGTTGTTAATTTTTATTTTGTTTTTTTTGCGGACGGCTGTAAAAAAAGGGGGCCAAAAAAAAAAAACTTTTGGTTTTAAATTATTGTATATACAAAAAAAATATTTTTTTTCCTAATTCATAATCCGCACAATAGTCGTCAGAAACGTAATACAAAGGATTTTTGGGTACCAAATTCAGTTTTGGAAGGTTCAAAAAAACCCATTATTGTAAAAAAGGGGGTTTTTCCCTTTTAAATTTTGAAAATGTTGGGGGCGAGATGTTTTGTGGTTCAATTTAAAATTAGTTTAAATCAGTGTTATAATCTCGGTTCAAAAGTACTTTAAAATCCTAAAATATATTATAAAAAAATAATTTTTAATTTAGATCGATATTAATTTTTCAAATTGGGGAAAAATTTTTACCTCCTTTAAAATCGTAAAATTAAAAAAAAAAAATTTAAAAAATTTTTGTAAAGTGTGTGAAAATTTAAAAAAAATGTTGTTTGGATTTTTTTAAAACCCAAATAAAGGAAAAACCCAAAAAACCAAATTAAAATAGAAAAAAGCAAATGGTGTTAATGGAATATCTAAATTGGGAAAGAATTTATACATAACTAGAAAAAAAAATAAAGAAAACAATTAGCGAAAATGACTAACGTAAAAGGAACCCCTTTCATGCGTAACTAATTTAATTTTGAAATATTTCAAAACAATAGTAATTGACTTTTTCAAAACAGTAAAATCTGGACAATATAAAATGTCTAATTTTAAAATAATAAAAAAAAAAATTTTAAAACATTAAAAAACTGGATTAAGTTTTAAAATATTTAACTGTTTTAGCAAAATTAAAAGGGAACTCTAAAAAAAAACAAGGGTCTAATGAAAATCTTAAATTTTTAAGATTTGTTTTTGGGAAAAAATACTTTAGCCAAACACTTAGGCTAAATTACATTATAAATTAATTTTTTAGGTCAAATGCCTTTAGGACAAATGACTTTTTGGGCCAAAAAATTTTTTGGGGCCCCCAAATTTCTTTTGAGCTAAATGCTTTGGGGCCCAATCCGGTCCCACTATCTCACTAATTTTAAGGCAAATTTTTTTATGGATGTGGAAATCTCGGCTACAAATGGTGTTGTTTAAGATCATGATCGATCAAAAAACGCCCCTTCGACTCGTATTGTTTTTCTGCCACTTTTTAAATTTTATTAAAAGTAAAGGATTCAAAATTTTAAAAATCAAAAGACCTGCTTTAAAATATGAGGAAAAATGCCCCCTTTCTGGTACTTTTTTAAAAAGCCAAAATTTAAGTTTGGGTACTAATCAAAAGTCACGTTTGTTCCCCTGCCATGTTCTTTTTTAAATTTTCAAATTGATATAAGTGGGTTTCGTTAAAAACGATTTTGTCTATTTGACTCTTAAAAAAAAAAATAAAAAAAAAAAACTCAAAAAGTCAACCCAAAAATTAGATTGACTCTAAAATTAAATGGTATATAAAAACTCATAACCAAGACTTAGGAGTTTGTAAACTGAAAAAACAAAAAAAAAATTAATCAAATGTTTCAACGGACTTTTTTCTTTTTTTAAAGGTAGTCAGCCATCTATTGTTAATAATATAAACCCTTTTTTTTAAAAATCAAAAAAAAAAACACCACATTGGCACTCGGCCCAAAAAAATCCTACGTTCACATGGTGGGTGTGAACACCTGCCCCCCCCCGATTTTAAAATATTATTAGTGTGGGGTTAAGGGGATTCTTGAAATATTTTGGGGGGGGGGTGAAACGTTTTTCCCCCAATTGATTTTTTGGAAATTAAAAAAAATTCCCCCTTTTAAAAAGGGATTTAAAAGGGGGAAATTTTTGAGAAAAAGTTGGTGGGGGGTGAGGGGGGTTTTGGCAGGCTTGCGATTCGTTTGTGTAATTTTAGAAAAAAAATATGACGATTTTTAAACAGTTTTTCCCCAACTTTTTGTATTTATTACCACAACTTTTCCCCGTGCAGCCATCACAACCCTTTGAAAAAAAAGAATTCAAATCCTAGTTTTAAATTTTTTCACTGTGTTTTATCCCCGGAACAGTTAACTCCCCAGGGGGATGGTAGAGTTAGAGTAATCTACACATATTTATTTTGAGGGATATTAGGATAAATCCCCTGGCAAAAATTAAAATCCTAAACTTCACCTTCCCAAAAACCAAACAAAAAATTGCTTAAAAAAACCCATATCCTTTTTTTTGTTTTAATTACAAAAATTGCTTATAATAAAATTATATCGACTTATGAATTTTAAAAGGAATCAAAAATTTGGGGTTTGGGGCGATTTTTTTTTGCTAGCAGCTTAAAGGCCCCACAAAAACCCAAATCAGAAAAAAGCTATCAAAGGGGAATACCCAAAGAAACTAAGCAGTTCTGGTCTTTTTTTGATTTTAACACTCATTTTTTGGTTTTTTAGAATTTCATTTCCAATGATCATTAAAATCTTTAAAAATTAAATATAATGCTAAATTTAAATTAAGTAAAACCCACACAAAACACGCTGTGACCCCCCGGTTGGAAACCTTTCCTTATTATTCACTTTAAAAAAATTTTTTAACTATAGCCCTTGAGCTGTAAAACTCCTTACACTTTATCAAAAATTAGAATTTGGCCATGTTTATTTAAAAACATTTTCAGCTGTAAAAAAAGAAATACAAAATAATTTTTCAAATTTTCCCCAAATTTTTTAATCCTTTAAAAGTCCCGTTAAAACCTCATGGAGGGCCAAAATTTTAATACGTTAGTAATTTTAAAAAATTTTAATAATATTGTAATTTGGGGTCATGGGTGAAGGGACCCCGACTTTTATTAAAAAGTTAGGCAAATTGAAAATCAGTACAAACCCAGGTTTTAAAAACTTCATGCAAATCGAACACTAAAAAAAATTTAAAAAAAGTACCCAAATTGGAATAATTTTTTAAAAACCTTAATTTTTTTTTAATTTTGTTATTAAACAAATGAAAAAATCAAAGTTTTAACAATGTGCCCCCAATTTCTCCTCTTTCCTTCTTTTGTTTAAGCCCTTTAAAATTGCTTCTTAAAGCCTTTTTTAAAAAAAAATTAAATAAGATCCCAAAAATTTTTTCAAAATAGTATGGATATTGATAGAAAAAATTTTTTGTATTTCAGAAGTCAAACTTTGCACAACCTTAATGTCCTCATTCATCGCCATGTTTTTTATAAGAAAATTTTAAAAATTTTTTTGTAATATTCATAATTTTCCTTCAAATTTAATAAACCCAAATTTAACATTGTTGTAAAAAAATGTTAACTAAAAAAAAAAATTGCTATCTGCAGCCCCAAAGTCACAACTAAAAACCCCTTAACAAAAAAAAAAACTTGGGTGACAAGGGCCCCTTTTAAGCTGAGGTGATAAAAATTTTGCTACGGGGGAGTTCATTCTCTTTGTTTTTTTTCCTATCCTCTTCGCATACACCACCCCTTGTCTCTACCTACGACAACGGGCTACTAGACTACTTGTTAATAAGTTTTTTCAATATACTACAAAAAAGGGAAAACCCCTTTCAAGTTTATTTTTTTTGAAGTTGGAATTTTTTGTGATTGGTAACTTGGGGGAAATTTAAAACCGTCTGACAAGTCTTTTTTAAGGAAATTTATAATTAAAGTGATGGGGTACGTAAAATGGGAAATTTTCCCAAATCCAATCTAAAATCCCCCCAAAAATTCCCCCAATTTCAAGTTTTTCCAAAATTGGGGTATGACCCCCCCCGGCGTGCCCCCCTTTGGGGTGAAAAAAAACGTTAAATAGTAAAAAAGGAAAGTTTTTTGTTTTAATCGATATTAAAAAACCGTGAATTTTTAAAATAGTAATTAAATAATTTTGATATCAAATCATTTTTTTTAATTTTTTTTTTTATTAAAAAAATTTTAACCCCTACATTTTAAAAAAAATGAATCCATTTTAATTTTGGTTTTATTTTTCTATAAAGTTTTTAAAAAAAATCATTTAATAAAATATAATAATGACCGAAAATTTTAAATTTAAAAACATCTGTTAAAAAAGTTTTTTAATTCAAAAAAGTTAACTATTGGACACGCCAAGTGCCATGCGACAAACCCAAGCAGAAGTACTTTTTGAGTGCGGCAAAAAAACCCATACAAAACAAAGAAATATTACAGAACTTTTATTACCAGGATTCTCACTAAATATTTTTTAAAGGGGAAAGGGAAAATTAAAAAAACTTTTAAAATTTAATACCCAAAAACATTTTGTATGTTATTTGTTTTTTATCTGTGCCAAAAAACCAAATTTAATGAAAAATCTTTATATGTTTTTTAGCCTGGGTTTTAAAAACGGTTCACAGTTTGTTCTATTACCCATTGATCTAAATTTTAAAAGGGTTTTAAAATGTTGCCAAATATGACAAAAAAAATATTGTTGTTTAAAAATTTTAGGAATTATTTAAAATTGAATTTAAGTGTTTTTTAAAAAAGTGAAAATTTGTTTTTTACTTAAATTGACTTAAAATCACTTTTATTTTTTTTCCAATTTCACACCCATCTAAATTTTTTAAAAAAAAAAAAGGTTTTCGTTTTCAAAAAATTAAAATTTTGTTTGGTAAAAATATGTTGGGTATAAAGGTTAAAAATATGTTATTAAGTTTTTTTAATCAAATGTATACAAGTGGTCTACTTTATATAGAATTGTAAAAAATTTTGAAATTTTCATAATTCAAATTTAAATTTAAAAAATAAAGTAGTTTTTTTCTCTAAAATTTTTTAATTTGAATTTAACAAATAAATTTTTAAAATTGGCCCCCATCCAGTGGCTGCATGATTTAAAGCGTTTCTCATGTTGGATGAAACGACGGGACGGGGATTAGGTTTCGTTTCCCCGTGGATGTTTTGGGGGGTTTTTTTTAAAAAAATTTTTTTGACACTCTCCCCAAAAAAAATTCTGGACACTTTCTTAAAAAATTTTTTAAAAAACCCTAACATTAGTGTCAAAAAATGCATAAAGGGGGGAAGGAACACGGTAATAAAAAAAACTAAAAAACTGAAGAAAATTTTTTTTTTAAATTTGGTATACGCTAAAAAAAACTAGAAAATAAAAATTAAAACCCCCTTTAAAGCAAAGATAATACTAAAAAAAATTAAAAGTGATATTGACGTTTTATCATTTGGGTAAGGATACCCTTTAAAAAATTTCCCTAAAAATACCCCATAGAATCCTTTTTTACGTCCCAAGGGAAATATACTGGTACTACTTCAAATTTGAAAAGGACAGCACAAACTCCCCCCTTTAAAAATGGTGAACCATTTCAAGAAATTTGAACCCTGTTGGTTTTATTGTTAACCATCAAAATTTTAAAAAACTTAACAAGAAAACAATGGAATTTTCCCTCTAAATAGGGGCCCCGTAAATTTCCATTTTAATTTTAGATACTGTGTCTCGGGGTTTTGGGGTAATGAAATTCAGATTTTTAAAGGGTATTTTGTGTAAAAGGGTAAAGTCTAAAAAATAAAAATACGGATGTCGTTCCAAATTTTTTGCTAATTTTATGAGGGAAAAAAAAAAGGGAAAAATTAATTTTCCAAAATCGGCTCAACAATTTTAATTTCATTTAATTTAAAGCATTTAAAAAAATTTTAAAAAAATGGGGTTCTAAAACAAGAGTTAATTCAATATAAAAATTAAAATACAACCAATAAAAATTTAAAATTTATGTTTAAAAAATTAAATGTAAAAAAAGTAGTAGGAATCTCTAAATTTTTCCCCATCACATTTTTTTTCACTATATTTTTTTAAAAATCAAATTTAAATTTTTGGTTGTATATTTATATTTTTATATTGTTTTAACCTGTATTTTTTAAATTCGTTTCCTTACTACATTCACCCCTTTTTTCATGAAAAAGGTTACCTAATTTTCGGCAAAAGACTGTAAAAGCTTTAATTGTGAGTATTTTTTTGTATGTTTCCAAAATTTGGATTAAAATTTCTTATTTTAAAAAAAATTAGCTATTTTAAAACAAATTTGTTTTGAAAATCTTTTATAAAAACCCAATACTTTAAAACTTAACAGAGATGTATATTTAATTTTAAAAATATTTCTTAAAAACTTCGAATCAAAGTATTATCCGTAAAAAAAACTAACCCAAATGTTGGGGGATCAATCTCTGACCCCCCGAACCCCTTCTTAAAACCTCTGTTGTGTGTCTTTTTAATCTATAATTTAGATTTTAAAACGAGAAAGGGGAAAAAAAACTCTAAAAAATCGCCCCAAAAAAATTTAATTAAAATTGTATCCATCGTTTTTTAAAATTATAAATAAATGAATTTCATTTTCCATGATCGTGAATTTTAGGGTACCATATAAAAGCTTTTAAAATTTTCCTATCTCCCCAATATTTGAGAAAAAAATGTTTCATTGAAAAAAAGTAAAACTTCTATTTTTAAAAATTAAATTTTAAATAAATTTTTTTTTCAAAAATAACAGTTTTGATATTTGACAAATTTTTATACAATTTTAATTCATTGTAAAATAACGACTTGAGTTTTAAAAAAAGCAATAATTATTAAAGTATGAGTAAGAAATGGTAAACGTCAAAAAGTGTAGTTTCTTAATTTCAACCCCTTGGAAAAATTTGTAGAACTTTTTTTATATTCTTTTTATTTAATATCAATATTTACCTATTTTGTGGTAAAATTTTAAAATGGGGGAATTAAAGGAAGCAAAAACCAAAAATGTGAAAAACCCCTAATGAATGTTGAAATTTTAAAAAGGGAAAATTGACATTTTAAAAAAGGATTGTTACACTTAGGGATTAAATATTTAAAATTTTTCTCACTCCCTTTTCGGAGAGAAAGTTTTGTATGTCAAAAAATTGAAATCAATATTTTTGGATTTCACGTCTCAGACCCCCAAAAAAAAACCCTAAACAATGTTTTAAAATTTCCACCTTTCTGTGTTTCAATCTTCTGTCAGTTTTCCCCTTGGGCAGAGTTTTAAACTATTTTCCGATATGGAAAAATTGTATAATTTTTTTTTTTTTTTTTTTTTTTTTTTTTTTTTTTTTTTTTTTTTTTTTTTTTTAATTTTTGTTTTTTTGGCAATCTAATTTTTTAAAAAATATTTAAAAGTTTGGCGAGGAAATTCTAATTTCTTTTTTTTATTTCTTCTAAGTTATAAAATTTTAAAACATTTACTTTTTTTTAAATAAAACTCTTTTAATTTAAAAATTTTATTTACCCAAAATTTTAAATGAAAAAATTTTTTTAATTTTTTAAAAATTTTTTAATTTAAATATTACAAATCAAAGAAATCCCCAAATTTTGGGGTTTTTATTTTTAGAAACCCGCCCTTAAAAGGGGTTTTGCAAAACCCCTAGGTTTTCAACCCTTTAAAATACCAGTTTTTCTGGGGGTGAAAAAAAGAAAAATTCTATTTTTCACAAGGGCTTAACAAATTTTTCTCTTTTTTTTGATTCAATAGTAAAATTCCCTTTTTTTTTGTCAAAATTTAAAAAAATGAAATTTAAAGCAATGAGTCCCAAAAAATAACCCCCCCTAAAAAAGACTATACTTTCAATCAAATAAACATTTTAATAAAATTTTTTTTCCCTCGGGGACCCAATATCGATATTTTTTTTTCAAATAATTAATTTAAAGTTTAAAAGAACAAGACAAACGGCTGCAAAACAATTTTGGGGTTATTCAATTTTAATTATCCCCCTTCCAAAAATAGAGAAAGAAGGTTTGTGCGATTTCCGAATTATTTTACTTTTCGCATTTTTAGGCAAGAAAAATTGTAATCCAAAAAAATAACGCATTTTTGATAAAGTCGCGTTTCATGATCCCCCCCCCCAAACAAAAAAAAGGTTTTAAATTTACCTCTATTTTTTGACCCCGGGTAGAAAAAAATAATCCTGGGTAGCTAGAACTTTTTCTGGGTTTTTTGGTTGCCCTGAGGGAATTTTTGGTATCGGATATTTAGCCCCCAAAAATTAAAAGGGGATTTTAATGAAGGGAAGAAGATAAAAAATTGATTTTTTTAAATGGGGTTTTAAAGACTTTTATTGAATTTCATTTAAACCATTTATAAATATTTCAAACAAAATGGTTAAATTTAAAAATTTGAAAACGACTTTAAGGGTTCGGGGTTTAGTGTAGTTCCCATTTATTATCGTATTTCCAAACTAGTTGAGATATTAAATTTTTTTTCATTTAAAATTTTAATCTATTTAAATAAACCCCCCTTTTTTGGTTATATTTTTAAAAAAACAATAAATTTCAAGCTACACTCACACACACAGACACCACACACCACACCACACCACAACAAAAACCCCCACTATAATTATATTGGTGTTTAAAATTTTTTAATCTAAAAGGGAAGTATTGGACCGTAAAAAATAATCTAACCCGGAAAATTGAGGATATCCCGTCCTGACCCCCTAAACCCCAAAAAAATGTTTTTAATTTCCCTCTATTTGTGTTTTATAAAACAGAAAAACAGGGGAAAAAAAGGTGCTTTAGCCCCTTCCTACACCCGGGTAGCCGCAAGTTAAAAGGGGTGACTATTGTTCCAGAGCTGGACGGTTGATTTTGGGTTCAATCCCGTTGGGTGCGAGAAGGGGGTTTTTTTTTAAAAAGGGTTTCCATACTTCTTACGAAAAAGGGGCACTTCTTAAAAAAAACCATTCAAACCCCGCCCATATGTAAATTTTTTACCAGGATATAAAATGAACGGTTAGTCGCCTGGTCAAAAAAATCCGCCCCTTTTTTGTCCTTAAAAATCCCATAAGGGGTATTTGCTCTGAGGTCAAGCAAATATTTAAAATACAAAAAAAATTTTATAATATAAAAAAAAGTTTATATAATTTTTTTAAATTTTCCCGTACCGTTGGTATATATTTCTTTTTTTTTCTTTTTTTAAAGGGGATACATATTTGCATCGTTTCCACCCTGTTATCACGGGCCCCCAAAATCTCCTTTTTTTTTTTTTTTCAAGTGATCTAAATTTTAAAAATTCCCCTTTTCCCGGGGGGGTTTAGAGCTCTATGAGCTTAATATTTTCCCTTTTTTATACCCCTCATTTTATACAAAATTCTAAAACAAGAAATAAAATCAACCAAAATGGTTGTTATATCAATGCCTCTGTCTGGCCTCGTCGCAGCTGTACTTTTTGGCTAAGTTCTTTTTATGTTGGGGGAAAATTGGTTTAAGGGGGAAAAACATAGGATTTTCCCCGATGAATTTTTGGAATTGGATATCCACCTAATTTTAAGGGTTTTTTTTGGGTTGAATAGAGAACAAAACAATTTGATCAAAAACGGCTTTAAAATTTTTTTTTTTTAAATTTTTTTTTTAAATTTACAATATTAAAACCAAAAGCCTCCTATAAAATTTTTCGTCATATGACTAAGTTTACGGTTGATGGGTAAATTTTTAAATTTTTTTCTTATCTCCAAAATCTTTGGATATAAAAAAATATTTTCATGATACAGTAGATCATTTTATAGTAAAATTTTTTTATTAAAAAATTTTTTTTAAAACCAATGTTTTCAAGCTTTTAAAAAATTTAAATTTGAATGCCCCCAAAAAAATTTAAAAAAAATTTTATCTTAATAAAAAATTAACCGGTGTTGTGGATTTCGATTTTCATACACCCCAAACCCTAAAAAGTGTTTTTTTTTTTCCCCGTCCCCGGGGTTTTTTGTTGGAAATTGGAATTTCCCCAAAAATCCTTAACTTTTTTTATTAAAATTCCATCTAGGCTTATTAAAGATTAAAAAAAAAAAGCTTCTTTTTTTTTTAAAAAAATTTTAGGGGCCTTAAAACAAGAAAAAATGTCTTAAAAAACCCTTTTTTTTAGATACTAAAAAATTTTCTTTTCCAATTTTAGACTATAAAAAAATTTTTTTGAAAGTATTTTTAAAAAAACAATGTTTTAAGATTTTGGAAAAAATTTAACAAAATTTTTATCTTTGTTTGAAGAGATATAATTATAAAACAATCTTTAAAATTTTTTTAGATTATGAAAATAAGTAAGTCTTTCAAAAAAGTTTTTGTTGTTTTTCCTTTGACCTCTTAGAGGAAATGTTTGTC
This sequence comes from Timema cristinae, assembly GCA_039000515.1. Classification (NCBI taxonomy): domain Eukaryota; kingdom Metazoa; phylum Arthropoda; class Insecta; order Phasmatodea; family Timematidae; genus Timema; species Timema cristinae. The sequence goes on from JBCFYV010000105.1 coordinate 17,634, forward strand.
AACACAGGGACGAATCCAGGATTTTCGAGAGGGGAAGGATGGGTTCTTTCAAACTGATCAGGTCAGGGAAGGGGTGGGGGGCATACTCAAGTAATTTTCAGATAAAAATACTTCACAATTTGAGAATAAATCTTTAAATAATGGAATTATTCAATTTTTCGTACAATCAAACTTTAAATCCAAATTTTATATAGCAAGTTATTTCTCATTCTAAATCTAAAATATACCAATAACCATACCTACACCTATTGTATGGTATTATTCAAAGATTTTGCTAAGAGTACGTTATTTAAAAATAAACTATTTTAAAAGATCTTAATTATTAATTATTGAATTAGTAATAATAAAAATGATTAAATAATTTATACATAAAAACAGTTTGTGCTAAATGGTGATGGGGACTTACTTAAATTTTTGCAATTTTAAAAATTCCTGCTTTTACCATTTTAATACTAAAATTAACTATTGTTAAAAATTACCGTTATTAATCATTAATTTTTTTACTAATAACAATTTAAAAAAATAAAATTTTTTATTGTGAAAGAAATTACATGACAATAAAACTATAAAAATTTAAACGTTAATTTATTATTTAATTTTTTTCGAGGGGTAGCCTGATCCTTACGCCACACGCCCCATTTCTTTTCTTCTCCCCCTCATTTTTAACTCAATAGTCGATAATAACCTATTTTCTGTCACAATTTATAAAAGAGAAATTTAATAGCAATGCTAAACTATCAATTGCATCCCCTAATACAATGCCCAAATTTAGCAAGAGACAAAAATTTAATACGAAGTGTTGACCCTTGCAGACCAATATAAATATTTTTTATTGTTCCAAATGTGCAAATGAAGACAATTCTTTACATTAAATTTTAAAATTTAAAACCGTGAGTCAAAAAGTTTGATGTTTGTATAGCACAATGTGTTTTCGGGTTTACTCATGTATATTATAAAATAGATTTTGACTAAAAAATTTCAATTTTTTAAACAATAGAGCGAGAAATTCCGTAAGGATTCTTTACCATTGATTTATAGAAAAGACAATTAAACCCCAAAGAGTAATGCACATTTGAAGAGTCAATGTACTACGGCCCGTATCCAGGGCGGATCCATATCATTTTCATAGAGCAGTTCATAATTTTAAATTACATAGTCACTTACAATGATAGATTTCTCTTTAAGACCATTTAATAATTTCTCATACTTATTTGATCTTATGTATGTTTTAAAACCCTAATCATCCTCTCCGATTATTTAAAAACAGATAGTTTTTTATAAACTATTTGGAGTGGCCCTTCCTCTGAACAATTTTTTGAAAATGTTTCACTCTAAAGCTATGTGGGAGTCTTTGCCTTAATTTTTTAAATTAGATTTTTTAAACATTATTATTCCTTACCTAGAAATTTTGAAATTTGAATGCCCTTCTAAGTATTTAGATGATCCTCACCTTAGTTTTATAGGATGGTTAGATACCTCTAGAAAATAATCTTTGAAGTAACTTCAAACAAAAAAAATTTGAAAATTGAATTATTTCAGAAACTAGGTTGTTTGAGGTGGTCCTCGCCTGAAAATTCTCAAAATGGTATGCCTCTAGAAGTTATTTGGAATTTTTCAACCCTAGACATTAATGAAATTTGGATGACCTTGGAAGATATTAGAACATTTCTACCTTGACTATTTCTGCCAGTTCCATAACTTTAGTGTAGTAAATTATTTAAAGCGATTATTTTTCCGTAAAATGTTTGACAATAGAATGCATCAAGAAGTCATTTGGAGTTTGATCTAAGGCCGTAATTCAGCTTCATATTTGATAATATCGGAGGATTTGAAATTTAGCTAGGGGGCAATTTATTCTTGGGAGGGGAAAATTATTTCCAGGGGGTCAGAGTTCTCCACAGTTCTGCCGTTCTTTCCGTCCATACATGCTCTATATTTAGTATTCGTGGATGAAATGCTTTCAGGCGATCATTAGTCTTATTTGATATTTGGTAGTCTCCATTTCTTTGCGGAACAATGTTCGTTACTCGCTATGCACGACAAATATTCTTAAAGGAAACGAATATTTTATCCCCACTTGCATATGTCATATCAGACACGCAATAATGCACGTTTTCAAAAATTGAATAAACGTGGACGAATAACGCACATGTTGACTCGGCTTAAGAGGTGTCTGCGCGTAAGAAGACAAAAAAGTTGTAGATTATCCGTGTTGTATAGTTTTTTTTCTAAAATTTGAACTATAGTTTTGTTTTTTATATTAATTTCTAACTTTCCCAGAGGGGGGGGGGTGTCAACGAACACTTTGATCCCTCTCCCCTCCTGAATCCACGCGTGCCAGTATCGGCTGACATATGATTGTGATAAGAGAATATTTACAGCGTTAGAAACCTGTAAAATGTGCGCTACTTTCAGTGTCTTTGGGCCCCGCTGTTACTCTTCGACCAAACCTCGTTTTTATTGTTAAATAAATGTTACGGTGCACCACACTGATTCTATCCTGCTTTATCTTAAAATAGACCATACTAAAATTTCGTAAGATCTGTGAAACAAAATAATGGACCTATAAATTTTTTGAGTAAATAATACCCTAAAGTTGATACATGCAATAATATACATTTTTACTTACTTCATTTATGGTATTAGAAACGTGGAACACTGATACAGAAAAATTGAGAAATGAAGAACAACTTTGTTTAACAAAGAACATAAAAATAAAATTCATTTTCAAAGACCAGAATTGAAAAGTATATGTAATATTTTATCTTATAATTCAGATATTATTAGTTTTATAAAAAATATATTTCAAGTAAAATATTTTTACCTTTAGTAGTATTACAACTTTACAACGATTATGTTATTTCGAATCTCAAATAGTTACCGATAAATTATAAAATTGGAAAATTTCCCATTTGTAAACTACCCTAAAAATTCATTTTAAAGTCTTTTACCCTTTAATTTTTGGGTTAACTAGATGATTCCAAAAATCTCTCAAAAAACCTTATAAAAACCCCAGATAAAAAAATTATCCATATTGGTAAAATAGTTTCGGCTCTAGACCAAGGTACAGATGGATAGAATTGTGAAAATCACTTTTTGGTTTCAGGTTCAGGGGTCATGAAACGTCGACATTTATCAAGATCTTGAGTTTGATCTTTTTCACGATCACAATATTTTGTGTCCGAGATGTCGAGAGAAAGTAAATGGAGAAAAAAAAAATCCATTTAAACATTGATGAGCAATACGATATGATATGTATATGTATGCACCCACCAACCTTTAAACAATTAGCAAACTTCTTGACCATTACTAAACACCTTACAACAACATTATTACTTACTTCATTAATCGAGATTTTCCCTCAGGGATCGTGTCAGTTGATTCTTTAAATAGATAAAATCTTCCACCCATCTATACAAAGTCTTATGTAATCTCTACAATCATAAGTATTACTGTCAAAATAGAAGATTTTTTTGTCTGTGGAGACAAAGATTGGTATAGGTTCATACAATTAACGGTTATCGAAATTCCAACTAAATCTAGTAAAGTACTTCATGGAAAGCATATATTTATCAATTTTTCTGTAGAGCTTTACCAACCTGTAAACAAACAATTCTATTAAACTTATAATATTTTAAACTTTAACTGAACACAGCTAATAATGAATTACTGAAATAAATGATTCTAATTAGCAAAAGAAACAATTATTCTAACTATATTATTATATAATGTAATAATACAAACAAAAGTAATTTTACTATAACCAAATTTACTAGCTTGTAATATAATAAATATAGATTATATTATTTATGTAACTGTGAATTAGTATTTCAACTCACATTGGGGGATTTCCTTTAATTACAAAGGCAATGTCTAGAAGAGCCCCTGGTATGAACGTGAACGAAGATGGCGAACAAGCGATAAACCAAAACACGGTCCTAAATGGATGACCCAAGGATACCAGATAGCCTGTGTAGAAGGTACTTCGAGTATTCTCTCTAATACCACGTGTGTATTCTCTTGAAAAGTCAACGTGTTTGATCCGCTAACGAAATTGTAGATGGGGATGTTTTCGTAGGGATCTCTGAAATAAGTTACACATAAATGTTGCTTGTTTTTAGATAAATGGACCTCTAAAAATTCACTGGAGCAAAACCATACACAAATTTAGACTTACATTTAATTCTTAAACATAATATTTTTATAAAACATTTGTGCGCCTTTCAAATAATAAACCATTTTTCAAATTTAGTTTAGAGATTGATTTTATATATTGAAATAGTTAATTAATATTATACGATAATAATAAATGGTACGGAACTCTTAACGGACTTTTTCGATCTATTGTTTAAATATGGAGATATTTACTCAAAAAAATCGTAATATTAAACGAAATAATAGACACTAGCAAACCCAGCATAAATTGCAAATACTTATTTAAAAACATTTTTTTAAGTACCATTTTTAAATTTTATAATTTTATTTTTAAGAAATTAATGTCCTCATTTGTATGTTTGGACCGATAAAAAAATATCAATATTGGGTCAAACAATTCGATTTTAAATTTCGACGTCCGGTTAGCATTTCGATATTTTTAGGTGTTGAACATCTTCATGTTATCGTATTTTTTATTAAATTCCTCATTTCTAATTATTTGGACCAATAAAGAATGTAAATATTGACAATTGAGTCTAAAATGGAGATAGATCGTTGTTGAAAAAACATTTATCCTAAGTGGTTGAAATAAAGAGAATATATACTTTTTGCAGACTTACATTTCTTACTCTATAGTATTAGAGAACTATTGCGTTAAAACTTAAGTAGTATCTCTTTACAACTATAGCTCACAACATTGTAACAAATATATTTTCCAATATTTCAGAAACTGTTGGTATTATAACAAATATTTTCATATAAATTTTTTTATTCTTAATAGTATTACCATTTTGCATTTATATGGTTTTTAGTATTTCAAATAGTTGCGGAGATACGGAAATTTCAGCTTCTGTAAGGTACCCTTAAACTCATTTTCATGAGAAAATGAAAATATCCTGCTTATATATAATTTTAATCAACGCCTAGATACGAATTTTTATCAAAATCGTTAGAGTCGAATTTAAGAAAATCGATTTTTTCTTTATCCCCCTATATATCAAAACTACACTTAATTTAAAGTTTAAACAGACACACAGACAAACGGCATAGCAAAGACAATCTTTTGGGGTTCGGGGGGTTACGATACGTTTGAATACCATCAACATTTCAGGCTAGAATATTTTACGGTCGCAATACTTTACCTTTAGTGTTTTAAAAGTTAATATATATATATATATATATAATTTATATTTATAACGTTATGTTATGTTTATATTTATATATACATATACATTTGGGTATAGCTTGAAAGCTACTGGTTTTATAAAAATATGAGTCATATAAAATATTTGTATTATAAAGAGATCTACATATTTGTAATGATAAATAGTTTCATATCTAAAACAGTTTCAGAGATATGATAAAAAATATATAATTTATGCATCAGACTGGAGCCCTTAAAGTTATTTTGCCGAATATTGAGAGTAGCCATTTTGTTAGATTGCTTACAAAATGTTTTGAAATGAAATTTAATCAAAATCGTTAAAGCTTTTTTTTGAGAAAATTGAATTTTTCTCTTTTTGGCCCTTTAGTAAACTACCCTTAGATTTAGGGTTAGATATCCAATTCTAAAAACCTCTTGGAGCAACCATAATAAAACCCTAACTACCAAGTTTTAGACCGTTCGTTAAAATAGTTTAGGCTCTAGTTGAAGGTACAAACAGACAGACGGAAATTCAGAAACAACGTGGGTTCATGAAATATCGAGATTCAACAAAATCCCGTGTTCTATATTTTTGGACAATTACAATACTTTCTCTACCTGTAAGATAGCAAAAAAGTATAATAGTAAAACTTGTCGTTCTGTTTCTATATACGTTGTTTAATCATATCTAATACAACTATACCGGAAATCTCACATGTGTATGTACTGGAAATGGATCGATACGATCCCGCTCAATAAGGAAGTATAATTCCGGACCCCTGGAAGCGACTGGCCCCTACAAAGAAGAATTTGTCATTGAAAGTCAGTGAAACCACCATCAATGGCCGGCATTGGTCTGCCAATCATGTTTATAGAAGTCAAAGGCTTCCGTACATGGTAACTAAAGAATCCTAGCTTCAAGAAGGAGCTCCTTGGGGCAAGTGGTCCTACACTATCCTGAAGGATGATGCTTTAGTGCCTTCATCCCCCTCAAAGGGCCACAAGTTCGTGTAGTACAGTAAAAACCACCGAGGCCATTCCAATTCCCGGAGATGAGCGTGCAACTTGTTGAAGCCAGCTTGTGTCCTCTGTTTTTCTCATGGTGTAAGACAACTCGGCTCTTTTTCAGGGTCAATGGGGCTACCATTGTGACCTCCAAAATTACCAGGTATGAACTCGTGGAAAGAAGTATGTTACAGGAAGATTCGGCCCTTCTCAGGGCTGCTATCGATATGACCCTTTTCCAGGTTCAGCAATGTTACCGGCGTGACCCCCAAATTACAGGTAGGTGGGCACGATTGGCAATAAACAGGTGGAATCAGCCCTTCTCAGAACAAATCAAAACACCATGGTTGAAAACCAGAGGGATCTCTTCATCTTAAGGAGTTGAGAAAGCCACTGGTGGCTGCCACCAAGAGTATTTCGTCCTTCCTCAGGGTGGGTGACGATTTTGACCATTTCCAGGGCCACCAGGGAATCCAGTTTGGTTTCCTTGGACCTCAGCATGGTGATTACTGCTGACGCCCCTACAAACGTCGGTCATGATGCCAAGCGTGTGCGAGTCCATTGGGGCCCTTCCATCTACAGAAGGTGTGCTTGTCCCTAAAGTCCATTAAGTACTGGAGGCCCTTTTCTGGGAAATTTAGCCAAAAAAACGGTGAGTGAAGGGGTAGGGACGGCAAACGCTCCTACCAACACAGTAGGGGGAAACCTAACGGTGCCAACAGAAGTTCTGACCCGAGTTGATTCCAGCAAACCTTTGCTTCTAAAGACCGCAGTATGTGGTAACAACCCGATGCATTGCAAAAGCCATAAGATCTTCCTCAAGGCTGGCACCTTTCGTCAATTTGTGTCATGCGGAAAGAAACGCCCGATGACTTCTCCATATTGGACTCGGAAGACTGGGCCACAAGCTTAGAGAGTGTACACAGCACATTCGATTCTGTGGAAGTTTAAGGGAATGATTTCAGGACCAACTTATCGTCGACACTGTGATGAGTCGAGCCAGGGGTTGGATGAAGTGTCTGATGGGTTAAGAAATAATGAACTCAACGGAAGGGAACTTCAATGCCAGGAAGTTACCGGGTTCGACCCTAATCATTTAGACGGTAGCTTATGACGATGAAAGTTAGAGCAAAATGTCCCGGGGGCCCGGGTTCCACCTACGTTGGGTTGAGGTGGGAAATGGCTGAAACTTAAAGTCAATAACATAAGCCCTTCATAACCACAACCAGTACTAGTGGTTCTTGGCTCGCTCACAAAGCCAAGGAAAAGATCACACTCATAATCTTGTGTGATGTGGAGGACCACTCCAATGTGGGAAGAGCCATCCAGATACAAGCTTCGTGAGCCTGTGTAGGCAGTGAGTGTAGCAGGGCAATCGAGTACACCTCCAGTGCGGTTCGGAGGAATCTTACCGCAACCTTCGTGCACTAGCTTGGGAATCCAGTAATGGTCCAATAGCTAGGAAGTGTAGCGACTTGTCAGGGTAATGTAAAGGGACTCATGACCCAGACAAATCTGGTGACATCCAGGAGGAGCAAAAGGAAGTGGTTTTCTTTGTTAAATCCACTACTTTAATGCTCTCTAGTGGAAATGGGAGCAGAATACATACCGGAAAGAGGCAGTAATATACCAAACTTCGTAGTCACTTTGACCACTGGGAGCAGATAACGAGGACTGTAATTCATATCAGTACTGTACGGGATCCACATCAAGGTGTAGAATAAAAGGCTCCCAGCAGTTTGGTGCAGTGTAAAAAACTGCTTTCGGTTCTGTCATGTGCGGAAGGATTGCCGCGTGAATTCGAGTGTGGATTTTGTGGTGGTGACCACAAGAGTTGTTGGGTGCCCGGAAAAGATACAATCCCCCTGAAGTGCCTGCTCTTCTGAGAGCTCAATCGATGGCTTGGTGGAGCTGCCTGACGTACAAGTCCTTACGGTCGGCAGGGAGTTCATGGGACTCCAAGCTGCAAGAAAGAGAATACGGATGGCCTAAGTAAAGGCCAGAGGCCCACAGGAAACTTTGCGTTTATAGAAGGTGACCATGACTCTAGCTCCATCACCAAAACACATTTGTAAAAATCTTTTGTCAGTGCATTTTTAGAGGAACCCATCCCTCCACTCAGGCCAAGACACATACTGACGCTGCCCTCCCCAGAACCAATGGCCACCTGGTTTTACCTTTATGTTCGAAAACATTGTCCAATAACGCCCCCTTCTCATTCTGATCCCCACACTTACTCCACTCTCCTCTCTCTATGCCCCATCCCACCATCCCCGAATCTTCTCAACTATCCAACCCATTATTCTCACTAACCAATCCTTCCCCCACTCCCTCCGAGGTTGATGCTGCATAGGCTCAAAATCTGCTTAGAGGTAATCAAGGACATTCCGGGACTGGTCCCATGGGACTTCTCATAAAATGTCTTGATAAAGGTCCAGAAGTCTTCAAGGCGTAACAGTAGCCTTGTTCATGGTTTTTATAATCCTCTATCTAGATTATAATTTTTAGCGCATCCGAATAGAGGACCACCATTTTTTTTAAGGAGTTCACAGTTAAATTCTTGAACGCCAACATATTAGGAGGAATAAGTCCAAACTGAATGTTTCTTGGCATAAGATCGTGTTGACTTAATGCTGTTGTGAGAAACCCAACTATTCTCCGCAGTGAGGTTCTCTTTGGCAGAATTTATCTGCCATTGGAGTGACCAAGCGGGGGATGTGGGCTGAGGGGGACGGCGTAATGTAAAAAGGGGCCTTGACCATCACGCCCCTCTCCCTTCCTACCCTCCAACACGTGAAAGAAAAGCTAACAAACTGATAACCTTTATTGGCCCAGTGGGTATAATCTCCACGTACTTCCATCCCAACGGTCCGATTCGATCGTGCTATTGGGGCTGACAATGGAGGGTACTAATTCGTTGTAGCCACGACTATTTTATTACGGTAGTATCCTTAATGATAGGCAACCTTCACAGGGCTCCATAATTATGGATGTTCGGTGACGATTGATCCACAACACCATAGATTTTGACGTATCTTATTCTATTCAGCGCCCTACTTCCACCTACTTATCTCTCAATAATATTTTTCTTCGGCGTTCAACGAATTCATTGTCAACAGCTGGATCAGACGATCGATTCTGAATTTATTTAGCAGAATTCACAATTCACAATCACAATCTTCACAATATTCACAATCACTTTCTTGTGGACCTGACGGTGCAATGTCCTTCATATACCTCTCTTCCCTTCCCTGAATAAAACCAGTATCTTAGGTGCACTGACTGAGACAGGTTCACGAAATTTACTAATGTGGTTGAGAGAGAGGTTGGGGAAATGCACACCTTTCAAACATACGCAGAAATTGATCATAGTGTGGAGTAATATAACTTTCCGCCATTAAGGAAGTTCCGAAATTTTGACGCCAAGGAACCAACCTAAGATGATGTCACAGTGCTTCCTTACACAATTTTATTCTTTGGCACGTCCGGGAGAAAATCACCTGAGCAAAGTTTGGAAAACATCAAGAGAACTGGTAGACAAGACCAACTGGAACCGCAAAGTCTGTTATGTTCCGAGATGATGCAAGAATACCGAAACAGTATCTGGAAGGACAAGCTAGAGAGCCTGTGCGTACGGGACAGGTCCCTGTGACATCAAGTATACCTTTTGTAGGACGGAACAGAGTGGCCAACTCTGAACAGAGAAGGCCGATACTTTCTCTTAAGAGCACTTATAGGCGCAATCGATACCTACTGATAATCTCTTCAGACTCGTTGCACATTGTGCACTTGGCTCAGATCATCGTATGTGTCTTGTACACACCCTTATAATAAACTAACAAACTGAACCAATGGAGGAGACATAAATCTCACTGGCCTGGCCGCTCTAAGTTTAAAAAACAAGGCCCCTGGACCAGATGGTAATCAATCAGTAATGCGGTCCTTATAAGCTGCGATTTATATTCCTCGTGTAGTTATCGACGCTGTCCTGCTCCTGAGTTTAATTTTCCGAGATTTAGAAGCCACCACCCTCCTCTGCTTCAATGAACCAGGTAATGACCTGGCTTTAGCCTTGTCGTATCCGACCAATTACTCTCGACTGTTTGGGAAAAGTTGCTATATGACTCATCAAATTCCGACTCGTGCAGCATGTCAAGATGAAACTTCAACTTCAACAACAATTGGTACTGTCTTTCTCGACGTGGCAAAGGCCCTCAATCTTTTGAGGCATAAAGGTCTCCTTTTCAATCTTCTTTCTTGAATCTACTTCTATACATAGTTAAGTGTTGTACATTCTACCAATCCCACCACACCTTATCCACATACTTTGGGAACGCCACTTAACAAATAAGAAGCAGCTGGACTGGAGTGCAAGATGGTTCCCTCGAGGCCCTATTATCTTCAGTCTATATGTGAACAACATACTCAAATCCCCAGATCCCATGTTGCACTGTATGTTGACGACGCTGTAGTAGCAAAGGTCGTGGTGAGGGCAACTGGTAGATAGTGACTCCAGATGTGTCTGACATGGTTTAAGGGTGGCTGACCACTTTTAGACGAGTGTCAACGTGGAGGAAGTACGATAGTGCTCTCACATGGAAGAGAAAGTACTAAAGGCCGGCTTCTCTCTGGCTTTCGAGAAAAGTGTTAAGATGTGCAATCAGTTCTAATTACTTGGGACATACGCTGACAACAAACTGAATTGGAGGCTGGCTGTACTGAAAGACTGACCAAGGGTATTGCAAAGGCTTGTATGCATATGCTCACTGTTTATCAAGCGTAACGCCCTTACCACGCGGAACGGTCTGCCTTTATACAAGCAGATGTTCAGGCTGATACTACGATTTTGCATGTCTCACTTGGGCTACATGGTGGACACGTATATGAGCATGATACGGCATTCCATAACATACGTTTGAGGTTCATTGTGGATGCCCCTTGATAAGTTTCGCGATGCAACTCTTCATCAGGATCTGCATATGTCTACATCAAGGACCAATTCTGAAGCTGGAACATTCCTTCTACGACGGGCTTTCATGTGAACCAATCCTCTTCTCTAGGGCTAGAGGACTATGTCATTGGCCTGTAGGGTTCTGCCGACGTCTCAATCACTGCTGCTTGAATAAGCGAAGATGATAAGCCACGGGTCAAACGGAGGCTCTCACCCAGCCCTCCATAGAGTAATTTCCCGCAAGTAGTTCTAAAAAAACCCTTATTGGTTTGCCACTATTTTTTTACTCTTAAAAATAATAATAATAATAATAATAATATAATATAATAATAATAATAAATAATATAATAATAGGTTGGTCAGTTTCAAAGACTTTGTGGAATGCGACAACCATAGGTATTCAATAATAATAATAATATGGTGTGACCAATTGGTCGGTACGTGTTATAGCTTGCTCTCGTGCTCCACTTCATGAAAACATTAGAGCCTATTATATTTTCGACTGTGACTGCGATGAATTGAAATCCAGTTAACATATATTAAGAAAACGGTGAATTGCAATATCAGTTTATTTAAATATTATTTAAGTCAAACGACGTGTTATAGACCTTTACTTGTTGGTCATAAATAATGTCACCATCTGATAAGTCCCATGAACGCTGTGAATTATCGTTTGGTCCGTATTAACATCCGAGTGTTTCAAGCAGCGGCAAGAATTTTTCGGTGTTTTCAATTTGATTCAAATAGTTTGCAGATAAAAATAATTTTTATTAAATCTATTTGCTGTTAAAATAAACAATTACATTTTTTATTTATTTTGTGGTGTTACAGTTAAAGTAATTTTATAATTTTACAAGTTTTTTAAGGGTTTGTATTTAAAAAACTAGTGAAGCGTGTTGCAACAACTGTTGCAACTCACCCTGGGTTTTGTAACAATGGCTACAACTTATTATGGACTAGAACTATTGTTGTAATTAACACTTTTAGTTTATTAATTAGAAGCATTATAGTAGAAATAAATATTAAAATTATGATATTTATTTCACAGGTATGATAATGCTTTAGTTTATCTCTCATAAATGGTGGTTTTTTCAAATTAGTTTCTAATTTATTAATTTTGCATAACCTACAATGATTTAAATATTATAAGGAAGAACGTTCACTTCTAAATAACTTACTAGCTTAATATTGAGATTATGACCTACCATTAATTTTAACAGATCCAGTATGTTCACGTAACACAGTAAAACCAAATTAGGAACGGTGCACAACAATGTAATACACAGAGCTGCCCTGATTATAATTAAATGGTTAAGGTTTACGTGTTTTATGAAAATAGCTAAGAAAAATAAAGAGACAATTATGGTTTCAGTGTAAAAGGGGAATAGTATGTGTGTACTGTCTGCAAATTTTGGGCCTATTTTAAATTATTGCTAAAAGAAATACTTTTAATATAATACGTATAACAGATGATTCTGACATTTACTTATAGGAATTAAACAATGCTAGAGTAAAAAAAATTAATGTACTTCTAAATATTTGTTGCATTTCTCACCATAGATATGATTTTATAATATACCAAGTTTAAAATTGAATGAAAATCACTATAAATTCTACCTCGTGACACCTACATTTTTTTTTTATCTAAGGCATGTATGAAGATGTCTATAAAATAAAATTAGTTAGATCATAAAAATTAATTTGTAAAAGATGTTTATGTGAATTATTTTGAAAACCTTCGCCATTACCATTTGTAAGATATATCAATTTTTATTATTAAAAATCAATATAATCAATGGATTTTCAAATATTCTGTCTTAAGAGTATATTAGACCTGTACCGCCATTGCTCCCAAATGTGCAAAGAAGACCGTGCAGACTCTTAGGAAATCATGTTTACGAAACAATAAAAATGCTATAATATATTATTTTGCATTTTTGAAGAGCGTTAAAATATGCAACGTACCTTTGTTTTAATCTATTTCATTATATGTTGAAAAGCTCATAAATCCTTAATAGATTCGTTTAAAATAAATCGTGATTCAGAAAATAAATAATAAAAATTTAAAAGCTATATATATAACATATTATCTAACTAAGACGTTTCCTAAAAAAAATCCAGTCACAACAGAAAAAACGGAATAAATATTATTTTAAAACGATTATTTTTTAACGGTTGTTCTATATCTGGAGGAAAGACTCTGAACTACCCGAAACGAGGACGAGGAAAATGGTTTTGGGGAGGGGGGCAGGGGAGGTTTGTTGAAGGAAGTAAACACAAAAGGAATGTGGATAGTGTCCGCCTGACCCAAGCTGGTGCTTTGGGCTAAAGGCAGATAAGAGAAGTCAGAAATAACTCATTAGCACATTTATGCTACAGTAGTATTGACGTTTGTCTTGAGAAGTCACATGAATACTTCGGGATTTGACAGAAGAAGAGGCTATATATAAATCACATCTACATTTATGCGCCCCACGATAAGAAAAGCGAGGAATAGAATTAAAATAATATTGGAAACAAAGGAGTCTACAAATTTATTAATTTAAAAACATGTAATTCCAATTTAATAATCTATTTTTCAAGTAAAATATGTAAAGCTGAATTTTATATATTAATCTATAAAATGATAATTTACAGCTAGAGAAAAATATCAATACCTTCCTAATAAATTGGGATTTTTAAACGATGCCCGATTGAAATATTCCAATAAACTAAATTTAGGATTTGGGATATATTAAAGGTGATATCGAAAACAAATATGCCACGTTTGCTGTAGTGTGTATTGGAACACCTCAGTGAAAACAATAAATGTGTTGAAAAACATTCATAAAGAATCATTCTTTGACAGGTTTTAAAAACAATTTTTATATCTTGCAACTTTGTTTTTGATAAATCCATCAATGACAATTAAAAAAATCCTATATAAATACTGTATCTTTCTTTATTTGTTTCTAAACAAATCTTTCTTCCAAGACTACTATAGGCTGTCGTGAATCCTAACTGTATAATTACAAACTTGTGAAAAAAACCTAAACTGTAAAGACGTACACGCTAAGTTCATTTAACGTGTTTCCCGTTGACATAGTCATCGGGGTTCAAATCCCGGCCGGGTTGTAGCTATGGTATTTTTTAAAAATGTTTTCCAACACGTCTTCCTTGAAAATATGGGTACATTTTAACTAAGTTTTACTTTACCATTCCAACTCTATTAGCTTTATTAAAATGCATTTTTCCCGGATAGGTATTAAGACCCCGAAATAAAATAAGGTAATTTTTATTAATTACAAAATTATTGGACCTTAGGGAATTAATGCAGTGCCTACAAAAATCACTAAGAGACTTTTTTATTTTTATACACCACTTTGGTGCCGCGTGATCTAAAGCTCTACTCTCGCAATAGACTATAGACTGTCGATGACGGGGAGTTTAAGGTTCTAATCTAGGTCGGGTGTACTGAGGGTGGTTTTCCAAAATGGTTTACTACTCTCCCTCCACGTAAATGAGGGCATACTTAATAGTGATTAACCTTCCTAATCCCAAAAACCCTTAGCTTAATTAGTACATAAGCCTAACACCCTAACGGGTATAAACCAGTGTTAAAGAAAATACTTTTTTTTACCGTATTTTTCAATTTTAATTTTTCATACCATTAAAGAGCATTTTGGAGACAATTGCAAACTGATTTTAATTGTAATAAAAAAAAACCAAAGTTGCTGGAGGCAGATAACGGTGATCTAACTGAGAGTCCACACATCACATCTATTGAGACTGTAGTTGTGAATGATGTTAGTTATGCCGTTCCATCAAACATTACTTTGATATGGATAATTATAGCGCTTTTACAGAACCACAAAGGTAGGTGGATCCAAAAGACACATTTTAATATAGTTCATTTTAGAATGTTTTTTTATGTTTATCAGACTATTCATATTATAGGCCTGCTTATAAACTAACACTTGTAATAAATTAAAATGTTATCAATGTTGACCAACAAAAAATTGGTGTATTTTATATAAAACCCTCTTACCAGAATCTACCATTGCAAATCATAAAAACCAAGCTAAGAATGAGCAAGCTTTTAAATAAGCTCAATGACTATTTAAAAAAAAAAAGTTTGTAATCAGATCAATATTTTTACAAAAGGAAAATAAGTTTATTTGTATATTGAATGGATTGCAATAAAACCTTGTAATAAAAAAATAAGTCTTCCTTTGCACAAAAGTGATGTACAGTATAGGATCTTTGTTTTAACGACGGGCTAAGTACTATTTCCGGGGCAAGGTGGCCCAGATATAATAAATATATACGTACATAATATGTAGTGCTTAAAAATAGCATGATCACGATCATCAACATATCTTAAACAGTGGTGGATTCCGGAGGGGGCGATAGGGTTGATCTCCCCCCCCCCCCCCCGGAAAGAAAAAATATCGAAAATATTGAAAATAATATCTTACTTTAATTTTGTAAAGAATGACGCTACCATTCCCTTGCCAAACTCCTTCATAACCTAACATCAAAATAAGAGTTTGGGAAATATCTTGAATAGGAATTTGTCACAATTTAAATCACAAATCTTCTCTGAAAGTTTCCTGGATTCGGCTGATGAGCCCAGCATACTTCTAGCTGGAATAAATTTCATGTGAGGGAAACATTTCTTTACAGCGCAGAAATTAGTACATTTTTAACTTCAAATTATAATAATCTTAGTTTTGCCTGGAATACTGATACATTGTTTGCTAAATTTTGTAAAGAATAACGCTAACCATTTCCCTTGCCCAAACTCCTTCATAACCTAACATCAAAATAAGAGTTTGGGAAATATCTTGAATAGGAATTTGTCACAATTTAAATCACAAATCTTCTCAGAAAGTTTCCTGGATTCGGCTGATGTGCCCAGCATATTTCTAGCTGGAATAAATTTCATGTGAGGGAAACATTTCTTTACAGCGTAGAAATTAGTACATTTTTAACTTCAAATTATAATAATCTTAGTTTTGCCTGGAATACTGATACATTGTTTGCTAAATCTGAGATGTAATTATTTTTCCTCTTGATTTCCTCTGAAAGTTTTCAAAACTTTCCTCTGCTGCAGTAAACACGGTCACCATATTTGGCCTCGGTTTTCCATCGAGGAATCCTTTGAATTGTCGGTGATTGAGTCCTCTGATTTAATGAAGTTCTCTGTTTGCACTAATGTCCGTATCAGATTTCTTTAGCCCAGATATTTACAACCAAATTTTACTGGTGAAGCCTATAATGCAGTGATATGCAATAAGTGTGTTGGCGTGGCAAAGTTATCACATATGCTTTGTGAGGAGACACTATTCCATTGTTTGCTCTAATCATTGTAGACAAATTTATACAAATACCTTTTTGATGCCTTGCAGCCTTGATCTGTCCATCCATGGAGTACAGAAAGACAGTTATTAATAAATTTAGAATTCTTACATCACACTGGAGCAAATATGCTCATTTGAACGGTTTGATGTTATGTCAGAGAACTCATATATGGCTAGTGAAAAAATAGATGCCAATTTTTGAAATTTTCAAAAATTTCGATGCAATAATACGTGCAATATCTGTGACAACTGCGTTACATAGATATTCAATCAAGACATATTTACTCAAACTTCTTCACGCAATAACACAAAGTTTTTACGATACGGCTATCAAACAATTATTAACAAAGTCCCCAAAAATAAACGGACTCGATGTCATAGCTGCTGTTGAAGTATCGGTAATTTACTAAGCATAAACTTTAAATGCTTTCGTCCCTTAATAAAACTTTTAATCATATTTCGCTGACAACCTAGTCTAAGTAATATGAGAATATGCTAGGAATTTATTTTGCAAATTTCATTTAGTTGGTTGGCCGCAATAAATGGCATGGCGGGCCATGGGTTGTGCACACTGTCTTACCTTATCCGTAGAAAAGGGTTTCATTTTTGCCTTAATATGTCCTACTCTTCTAGAAGTCATGCTGCTGTAGTTTCTTACAATACAAAACTCCTCTATATAAAATACACAAAGTAATGTACCAAGCTAGTCCCGGAAGTTTACTAAGAAGATGGAGATTGAAGACTTCGTCAAATTGAAAGAGACAAGAAGTCTGCCTGCAAAAGTGAAGAAAAAGAACCCATTTAGACCTAGGTTGTCTAATAATGACAAAGACTATGGGCCTTGTGCTCAGAAGCCTGATATGGTTACGGAAAAATTTGATAGAGAGAAAATTAGATGTATTGCTACTTTACCAAGCACATCAGAGCAACGTGAGGAGCTTGAAAGAGGAACACTTCTCCAAAGAAATAGTGGTCGATGGAAAGAAGTACGGTGAAAGCTCTCACTGCCTCTAACTTTGGACCCGTTTGTCGAAGACTTCCTCACACATCTTGTGAAAAGGCTGTTCAAGGTATGCTCTATTATGATTTTGACACAGATGCAATGCTGTACGGTAGAGATGATGAGAAGAATGGTATATTGGCTCTTGAAAATAAAATGAATATTAAAGTTGAGCCTTGTGGGCTCTTTGTTGATCCGGAATTATCTTACTTGGGAGCAACCCGATGGTCTAATAGGATCTGACACCATTATTTGAAGTGAAGTGTCCACCCTCACAAGGAACATGACACCGAAGAAGCTGTTTTAAAAAGAAAGTTTACTTTTGAAACATAAGCAAGGACAAAAGAGAAATTACGCGCATTAACTAAAACACACTACTATCAAGTGAAAGGCCAACTTCATGTGACCAGGAGAAGTTATTGCCTCTTTGTTTTATGGAAAAATGTGGGTATAAAGGTCGAGAAGATTTTCAGAGACGATGCATTTTGGTCTAGCCACATGGAGAAAAAACTGAGCCATTCTATCTAGATTGTCTCCTGCCAGAGCTTGTAGATCCAAGACGCAACGATCCATGCCGATTAGAAATCCACCTTACATAACAAAGGCTATTGAAGACAAACAAAAGGCTGACCAATGTAAGGCAATGGCCCTTGAGAATTCCAATTCAAAACCTAAAGTGAGCCGAAAGCTTTAGTTATTAGGCTTCCAAACGCAAATATAGAGCTAAACTTCCCCTTACCTATATTTTGACTTGTTTTTTATTTGTTTCGTGATTATGTGCTAAAAACAAAATATATAATCTCTAAAATTATGAATAGTTTATAAAATTAAAATTGTCGACTGTGTTTGTTGAAAAGGTTCCTAAACTCAAAATGTCTTGTATTCTATGGTGATTGTGATCGTTTTATAGAGTTCTATATAAGGGTGTGTCAAATAAATTGCTATTGCTTCCCATAAAATTATATAAAACAATTTTTTTAACTAATTAATAAAAATAATCACAACATTTCTAAGTGGTCAAATGCGGGTAAATGATTGTTTCGGAGCGTATATTGACATTTCGAAAAACTTTATCCAACTATGTTTTTAAATCTCATATAATAACTATAGTATGAAGAGAAATATGTTGAATATATTAATGCGAATGTGTTCAATTCTTATTTTATAAAATTACTGGTGAATGTATAGAATCACCAAAAGTAAAAGTAATTTACCAGTAATTTTTTTAATATACCTATCCACTTTGGTGAAAGTATGAAACATCAACGGTATTTTCTACATCTACCATTGATTTTATAAAACATATAAGCTATGCTGAATATATTATAAAACATAACTCAAAACCAATCAAACCTTTACTTAGCTTATTAACATTAACCAGTGACTGATGGTAATTTTATAAAATCACCGGTGACTTTATAAAATTTTCAGCGATTGAAATAGTGTTTTTGTAGATTCACCTAATGTAAAAAATACGAAAAGTAGCAACAGATGAATAAAGGCATCTGATTGGCTGAGCGTTTGAGTCACTCAGTACACAAGCCAGCTCGTTAATTATATTCTCAAAGATAATGGAGATAATCTTAGTTGTTAAAAATTAGGTAATATGTTAGAATTTGGAAGAATAAATAAACCTTAAAAATACACACCTATACAATCAACATCGTTACTCTACTTATAAAAATAAATGGTACGGACGACGGTGCACCGCACAGTCTTTCTCAATCTCTCATATTAAAATGGACTGATTTACTAAAAACTTGTAATAGTTTTGTGAAACGAAATAATAGATTCCCCATATTTTTACAGAAACACTCCACCAAAGGTCATAAAGGAAATAATATACACTGCTAGCTATTTAATTCCTTACTCCATGGCAATAGATTATTCAGAACACTTGCAGAAATGTAATAAAAGGGGTACATCTTTTGTCCACCAAAGAGCATAATAAATTTCATATTTAAAAGATCTCCAAATTTATGTTTTTATATTTGCTTATATCTCAGAAACTATTGGTTTTTTGAAATATGTTTCGAATAAAATATTTGTTATTTTTAACAGTACAAAAAAAATACAGTTCTAAGTATTTTCGTATCTCAAATAGTACGGAGAAATGATCAAAATTGGAAATTAACCCTTATGTAAAGTAACCTTAAAGTCACTTTCATAGGAAATGTAAAATTGCCATTTTGTTTGTAATATTAAACAATACGTAAATAAAAACATTAAACAAAACATTTGGCTCTTCACTAATATTAAAATAAAATAAACATATGTTTGTAATAATTTTCAAAACAATTAGGAGTTTTAACTTTTATTTTATTTATATTTATCTCTAGAAAAAAATTATTTCAATAAATTTATTTTGTTTAAGTGAACTTATCTAAAACTATGCAAACTAATATAAACATCCTAGGCCAAACTAAATACACTTTAATTGACTTGTACCAATTAGAAATAAAACCTGGTAGTCCGAGATTCCGGATAATCTGATCAGGGGGCCATTTATTGGCATTCCTTTACCCATTTCTTGAGTTAGCCACAAAAAAAAGTGCCCATTAAACTTGGCAAACAATTACTATTTCAATGTTCGACGACTATTCAGATATAAATTAATGTTGAGGAACCAAAAAATTACATTTTAGAATTAATTTGATTTCTGTCACTAATGCTTTTCCAACTACAAACTTCTTAGCTAGTTTAGTCGCAATTTTACAATTACCGAGACATTTTAAAACTTCCAGTTTTTTTTTCCATAGACGTGTCCCACAGAAGGGCACAGGTAGGCCCCCCTTTTGTTCTTTCAAATATTATTTTCAATGAGGCAGGCACGCACGCACACACACACACAGCTGTAAGAAATCATTGCTTCGTGTGAGAAGGATGCATATAATCTTATTACAATTTAAAAATAGCTCTAAATAACTTCCAGAGTCTTATGATTTGATCGCTCTTAATAAAATATAAAGATATGGAAAAAAAAATCCAGGAATGGACTACTCTGAATAGCTTCCATAAAGAAAAGCTATATTTAAATATATTCTTATAAAAAACTTTGGGTCAGTGGCGGTGGAATCGACGGTAAGGGGGGGCACTGCCCATGGGACGAATTAGCCCCCCATGAAAAGAAGTTTCTCTCTCCTAGATACATTTCACACACTTCGACAGTATTGAATATTAAACTAAAAGATTGCCTTAAATAGAACTCAAAATGATTTCTATGTGCATTAAATTTTCAAAAATTAACTGGAGAAGACCACACCCTATAGCTTCTAGAATAATGTATCTGTAAGAAAAAAATCAGTTTAGAAGCGCTCTTAAGGTGAGGTAGAAGGGATAGCAAGTGTTTTTTACAGTTTTTATAGAATTGAAAGTTTTTGGCCAAAATAAATCAAATATTTCTCCAGTAGCAACATAGAGTTTAGTTTTCTGCACATGCTAATATCGACAGATCTTGAATATCTGTCAAGGGTGTCCTGGAATTTTGTCAAAACTTTTGAAATAAAGAGAAAAAGTTTTGACAAAATTCCAGGACACTCTTGACAGATATTCAAGATCTGTTGATATATTAGCATGTGCAGAAAACTAAACTCTATGTTGCTACTGGAGAAATATTTGATTTATTTTGGCCAAAAACTTTCAATTCTATAAAAACTGTAAAATTACTCGCGCACCCTTCTGCCTCACCTTAATAGCTTCTAGGGTCATCTAATATCGAGGCAAGGGCCACTCAAGATAAGTTTAAAATGGTTGTAATTTTGAAGAATTTTCTTGCTATAAATACTACTAATGGATTTTGAAAGCCTTTAATTTTTTTAAAAATTGGCCAGTGGAAGATCACTTCAAACATCTGTTAGGGCATCTACTTAATTTTCGGTAATTAATATAAAAATATTGTTAGATATAGGACCTTGAAAAAGCTACATAGTAAATGAGTAAATACTGCATTTGACAAGTACAATCCAGCTCTTGGAAGCGTCTATCCCTTGACATATTGATAGTTATTGCAAAAGCAACTTTATTTTAACTCACATTAAAAAAAAACATGTGTTTTTAACGTAAACTGCTATGACAGAAGTCGCAAAAAAAAAATCCTAACCACTGAGCCTTATTCATCGCTGTAGGCTTTGTGTTGGTTGAGAAAAAGGAATGTTGACAACAGAAATAATATATACGATAACATTAAATATTATCAAATAAATAATATTTATTGAGTATAGAAAAACATGAATATGATTACGATCAAACATTCTATAACAATCTTGCCAAAACAACCAAACAACCTGCTTTGGTATCCGCATGGTCTAAACTTTAAGGCATCGCTCTTGAAATAAACTGGACTGCCGCAGCGCAGAACTTGGGTTCGCATTTTGGCTGGTTGTACTGAGGTGGTATTTCATAAACACTTTTTCACTCTCCCTTCACGCAAATGTGAGTCCACTTCCTCTAAATTGAACCATTCTTATCCCTAACTAGTTAGCACATTTAATACACAAGCATGTACCCCTAAAGGGTAGTAAGATGTGATGATAAAAAATAAAAATAAAACAAACAACCCAAACAGAATGTATAATTCCACTAAAATAAAGAACACAACACAACACTAATAGTTAAGAGAGATCTCCTTTGCTTTTTCAAGAAAAAGCCTACATCAGTTTACATTCCTGACTGTTATCAGTAGTGTAATTCAATGGTGCTCAGCAAAGCTGGGCCTATCGTAAGTTTTTTTTTTGCGATATCAGCATCTTTCACTAATTTAAATCATTTCTATAATAGAGTAAGCGTGAGAAGGGTTTAAAGTGAAGGTGCACTAGCAATTGAATGAAAATATGGAAAAAATTTATTTTATAAATTACGACCACAGTATTTTTTATTTGAAGATTTTTTATCGTACATTTTATGAACACACTGATTTTTCTACAAACTAAACTAAGTCTAGAGCAAAAAAAACACCCAGTTCTCCAGCCGATAATAACTAACCAATGATATACTTTCAATCATGCCTGGATTAGAACCCGTGATCCCTAGGTCAGTAGGCACACGCGTTACCTACCGGCTGTTCTAAAGTGTACAACTTCCCTAAAATAAATTTGACTGAAATTCAAATCTTAACTTGATTACCAAATGAATACAAGATGTAATGAAGACTTGAAGACTGTTCCGGATTTTTAAAAAAAGCGTTATCCTTTGTAATAAATTACTATGTCATGGGAAAATATATTTAAAAATCTTTAACATTGTCTAGCCTTTTAATCTAGGAAACTAAAATTGTTTTTGCTATTATATGAATGTAAAATTGAATACACTTTGTACATGTACTATAAATTAGTGTTTGGACGAGATGTGGTGGCATTGTCCTAGTCTAGAGAACAGTTTTCAACGTTACCTACCAATTCAACTGTCTAAAATCACTCGAGATCATGCGGATCTGAAGTCGTGACATATGCTCTACCACTTCAAAATGCCACAACGTGTCAAGGAAAGGGGCCTTCTAACCAAATATATATATTTATTTATATAATTAAATTTGAACGATTTTGTAATCTAACATAATTAACCCCTTGTTAACTCAAAATATATTTTTAAAAAATCATTAGTCGACTGTTTCATGTTTTGCTAAAAGTTTTTGAAGAGGTTTTTACAATTTTAATTTTTTTTTTACTTCGTGTAAAACATGTCAATTTCAGACTTTAAAGCGTTTTTACTATTACTACAACGGCCATAAAATTATTGGTTTTCCCGCACGATTGAAACAAGACTTGTGACGTTAAATAGATGGTGCATCGTTACACGGGGGCATAGGGGCCTAATGTAGATTCTAACACTTTCATCAAAATAAAAGTCTCACTCATTTTTTTCTCTAGGTTATATTACTTTTACTAGATGGATTAGTGAATGGTATAAAATATAGTATTTTTATTTTCTGAAAATAGATATGTTCGTTTATGAACTACAAAATGGCAACTTTACTTAGGTGGTAGAAAAAGGACCACGCTTGGGCCGAGACCTTTGGTTAACAAAGACAACCAGTCCAGCGCCTGTAAGAACCCGAAAGAGCAAACGAAAAGTACAATGCCGTTTTACTATTCTATTCTTTCTTTAAACTGCTGTCCTCCCCAAGATAATTACACATCCCTTCTGTGTGCTCGAGAGTGTTGTCTCTTGAAGAAAGAATGACAGAGTAAAAGAGGACTAGGGGATTGTCAGTTCACCGAGTATTTCCTCTCTATACTGGATGACTTGTCTCTGACGTATTCATCTAAGCTCCACCTCCCTCGCACACGCACGGGCTGCGCAACTTCAGACCTGGCATTGAGCTTTCAGATAATATCCTCTTAAACCAAGTGACAGTCGTATTCTGTAATTTAATGTGTTTTTTTTTGGTCTCTTTTGCTTTTTCAACAAGTGACCTGCAAATCTAACGGGCAATTAAATTATATATATACAACGTGTATCTAAAACATTGCATACAACTTTGGCAGGCTAATCTTTGGGTGAAAATAGAATAATTTACATCAGCAACCTAGGGTCCATCTTGAATATTAAGGGCGGTATTCACCCCTAAACATAGAGCTAATAACGACTGTTGTGTGAAATATTATTATTATTATTATATTATTATTAGCACCGCGTCTTACTACCCATTCGGGTTATACGCACTTACGCTAATGTGTAATGGTACGGTGATTGTGAGATGAAATGAAGGACCTACAGTTTAAAGTGGAATCCGAACCACGGTGGAGGCCTGGCATTCCCCACATTCACAAGAACTCTTGTCAGAGGTGAAGGAAGGGTTTGGTAATCAGATAAATCTGTGCCGGGACCGAGATTGAACCCCGGCCACCAGCACAGAATTCTGACACCACCAGGTCACCTGTGAAATATTATGAAAACTGATTAAGGTATTACAACGAATCTTTGTATTCTACTTATTGAAACCTTGATTATTAATAAACTAAATATCTCAAATAGATATGATGAAAAATAAAATTCACTCATCATAGCGTAGCCCTTAAATTCATTTTGCCTAAATATTGAGAGTAGCCATTTTATCTATAATATTTATAAATGTTTTGAAATGAAATTTAATCAAAACCGTTCAAGCAGATTTGAGAAAATCGATTATTTCTCTTTTTATCCTCTAGTAAACTACCCTTAATTATAAGGTTAATATCCATTTCCATAAACTCCTCGGGGCAACCCTATGAAAACCCTAGATACCAACTTATAGCCAACCTGATCGGTAAAATAGTTTAGGCTATAGTTCGAGGTACAGCCAGACAGACAGATAGAAAGACAGATAGAAAAATTAAAAGCCACTTTTTCTGATTTGGGGGGTGATGAAACGTCGAGATTCATCAAAGTCTCGAGTTTGATTATTTTGACGATCACAATACCTTCTCTACTTGTAAGATAGCGAGAGAGTAAAATATACATACTTTTTTGAGAGACTTACTTATCTACGTACTCTATGAAATTAGATAGTTATTGAGTTAAGACATAAGTAGTATATCTGAACAACTAAATAACATAAAATTGTATTAATATATTTGCAAATATCTAAGATACTATTGGTTTTATAAATATATATTCCAAATAAAAAATTTTGTTATCTTTAATAGTACTATAATTTTGTGATAAAAGTTATTTAGTATCTTAAATAGTTGCGGAGATAAGGAAATTTCCACTTCTCTAGAGTAATATAGAATTCATTTTATTGGAAAATGAAAATAGCAATTTTGTTAATAGTTTTAATCAACGACTAGGTACAAACTTTAATCAAAATCGTCAGAGCCTATTTTGAGAGAATCGATCATTTCTCTTTTCTACATTTAGTAAACACTACTCTTAATTTTAGGGTTAGGCAGACACATATACGGACGGTATGTAAAAAAAACACCTTTTAGGGTTCGAGGGTCATGAAACGTCGACATCAATCAACTTATCGGTTTAGATTTTTTTTCGACGGTCACAATGCTTTACCTTGGGTGTAGGAAAAATTAAATATATATAAAACCAATAGTTTTCTAGCCATGCGCATATATATGCGCATAGATTTAATATATTTGTTTTATATCTCAAATACATCAGTATAAATATATATCATATATCAGTTTTATATCTCAAATACATTTTTTTATATAAATATTAGCAACAAAAAGTAATTTCATATCCAACATAGCTACGGATATATCATACAAATTCAGAAAAGTATGCATTTGTACGGAACCGTTAAAATAATTTTACAAAAAATTGACGGTAGCCATTTTATTTTAAATATTTATCAAAGCTTACAAATGAAATTTAACTAAAATTGTTACAGCCGATTTTGATAAATCGATTTTTACTCTTTTCACCATTAATGAAACGAGGTTTAATTTTGGGGTTGAATATTTAATTCCAAGAACCCTTTGGGCAGCCCTATGAAAGCCCTAGATAACAAATTTTAACCCAACCAGTAAAATTGTAGGTTCTCTAGCTCAAGGTACAGACGTCATTGCTAAAACAACTTTTTCTGATTCAGGGTACAATGAAATTTCGACAATCATTATGATTTTAAAATACATCTTTACCACTTGTTATAATTCTTTGACCATTTCTACAATTTTTACACTTCTTCTTTTAAACCCTCTTTATACTTTTTGGCTAATTTCACGCTTTTTGATTTTTTAACTTTTTATTAATTTTACCCCTTTTATTTTGTGAGATTTACTTTTTGCCCTTATTGTTGAACATACCATTTTAACGGTGTTACAATTTTACTCACAAATATCCATTTGGCCCTTTTTGATATTTTTTTTATTCGTGGATTTTTTTACAGTTTTTGCCTAATAGGTCTCACTGGCCATTTTAATTATATTATATTTACACACCAAACAATATACTTTATTATAACACTTAAATTATTTAAAACTTTCAATATTGTTTTAGATATTTGGGGCTTTTACCCCCAGATATTAGAAATGCAAGAATAGAGAGGTAAATTCTATGATTTACTTTTCGGACTTCTATGATAACGTATATATATATATATAATATATATATATATAATAAATATATATATAATATATATATATATATATATATATATATATATTGTGAATGTTACGGCTTATACTGCATGACTACCTGCGTGGTTGACTACAAATGCAAGAGACCCAGAAATCTTTAAGCTTTGCTCAAGTATTAGTTGAAAACTTTGAGTACAGAAGTATGAACGTTTTTAATTATTTCTCTTAAAATATTTTAATTACATGATTCAATTTATTTTGCAATCCTTATCTAAAGAGAAATTTCAAAATCCAATACAAAGGAATGTATAAAATTACCACAAACTTTATCCAGGTAGCTCCGGGTTTTGCAGCTAGTATAAAAATATAAAATTATTGAGTAAAATAATTTGTAACATACTATTATTTAAAATAAAGATGTTGGAATGAGGATGATATAAATTAAAACTATAAATAGATCTACTCACCATAAAACACTGTAAAATGTTTTATCTTCTATTTAACTGGCTTCACTCTTAATCATTCATTATAATAATTAACAACTACCAACATTTTAGATTCAACTATTGCTTTGCACCTTTAAAAACACTGTACCTCATATAGATGAAAAAAAGTAAAAGAGATTCTGTGTAAGGTTTGTATAAATTGTATATATTTAAAGCACACGTGGCTTAAACTTTTACAAGTACAACTTAACAAGATTTTTTTCCTCCACCACATGATATTAACAACTCGGGCTATGATAATTTTAATCACACTTACTTTGTAGGAATTAGGAAGAAAACATTTAGAAGAAATATACCCATATTTTCATCGATATTAAGGGGGAATATACATAAAATTGGTAAACCCAACCAAGGTTTGAGACACGAACCTCATCACGGGGAAAATTGACTAGATGAGCCAGACATTTATTTATCTTCCTACAGATATTAGTTTGGAACCGGTTTCGTTTTGATAAATAAACCAAATTAATAAGTTTTTTCAATTGTTCATAAATTATTTCCATGTGCAATTATTTTAAAATAATGTTTAATAAATAAAAAAATAAAAACTAGACATATATAAGCATTTGAAATAGTGCAACAATTAATTAAAATAATAAATGAATCAAACTGAAATGTTAAAATTAAAGATAATATTATTTCAAGTTTTTGAGAAATAATTTGATCTTTTTATATTGATACTTTTAAAGACAAAATTGATAATTGTTAAACGTGATCAATCTACCTCAGTAAAAAACATATTAATTTGCATTGTGACTACTTATATTCAATTCTTCCGAAATCTAATTACAAATATAGTTTAATGTGAAAAAACTCATCTACTTAGGCGCCGTTTTAAAAGTAGTCTTATAGATTATATTAAAATAGAACTATATTATTAGAATAATAAAAATATATATTATATTGATAAAAAATAATAAAACACTTGTTTATTGTAAGAATATATAAATTCATATTTGGTTGTAATATAGCTTACATTTTTAAATGAGATTTTATATATGTTATTAGGATTATTCTATATTTTGAGGTTTGTGTAATTTATAGACCCTACAATTTCACCTAAGAAATAATACTTTTAAACAACGAAATATTTTTGTATCCCTAAAAAACTTATTGATAAAATTTTTGAACATAAAGCTTAATTACCTTGTGTTTGCTCCTAAAGCGGATGCAATGATGCAGTTTGCTACCATATCAACAGGTATAACGTTTAACTTTGTTTCCGCATGACTTACACCCGTCCTTATAGACCAGCGAAGGCTCCTAATACAGCACCATTAGGACCATAAACGTTGTCAATCCAACCACACACTGGCTCTTTCAGAGCTGGCAATACTATAACAATAGAAGTGATAACAAATAGCAGTTTGATAGTAGTTGTTCGATATGAACTTTTAGAAAGTATTGATAGATATTTACACCGTAACACACTCCTTTTCTCCAAGTTTATATCTTCAAACATTCAATATTGGAAAATATAACGACACATTCTAAAATTGAGGGGAATGGAGCAGGCAAAATTTTTTTTTGGAACAAATAAAATAATTTAGCATTCATCACAAAATGCCAAATTACATGAAACAATAGTTCTACACAAGTATATTTTAAGGTAAAGGATTTTCTTTAAGACTCTGGTACAGAATGGTTCTTTAAAGTGAGTAGTTCTACAAAATTCAATTGTGTTAAAACTCATTAACTTTAAAAACACGGAGGCCTGTAGGACCTATCTTCACAAAACTACCAGCATTATGAAAATAAGAGCCAAATGCTATCAATGGTATTTTATTCATATTACAATTGGAGAGGAAAATAACATTTTATTTTTGACATACAAGTTGTCACAATTGACTCATGGGATACTTGGATTTAACCTGTTATATTAGCTAGTGTGTTTGGTAAGGTCATACAGATATAAAATAAACTTTGTGATCTTATTGGATTATGATAAAAAATATTTAGGTGATTTTTAATTTATTATTTAAAAGGAACACTTTATTGTCTTTATCTTTTTATGATATCACTAGCATTTGCCCACGGCTTCGCTCATATCTTAGAAACTAAACATTCATTATAAATCCTGTTTATGGCTTTTTCCCGGGTAATTTCTAAAAATCTGGTCCTATTCCTTGTCTACCTCATAAAGGGAACCTTTATGCAAAATTTCAGCTTTTTTGGTCCAAGTGTTCGGACTGGGCGTTGATGAGTCAATCAGTGAGTCAGGACTTTTCTTTATATATATATATATATATATATATTATATATATATATATATAAATATATATATATATATATATATATATAATATATATGTTTAAAATAACTATTGCTAGTACTGATTACACTGGTCAATAAAGTTTTTGTCCCAGAGCAAATAAAAAATGATCTACATTATTCTTTTTCGCTGATTTCAAAACTGGTCTCAGAATTTTTCTTATCACGTTTAGTTGTAAGGTTATTCCACCTTATATTTATACAGTGCATAAGGAAAATATTTACCCCCGGGATGGCTAGCAATCGCAGTTAGGTTGACGGAACGACCCACCCCCCTCCCCCCGCTTGCTGCTTTATGTCACATCCTTCAAACCTCTCTTTACAGTCCTAAGCTTTTCAAGGCAATATTATTGACCTACTTTGGACATGAATAGTCAGATTTTTACTTGCTTATTGTCTAAGTCAGCTCATAGCTCTTGGGAAGATGGTAGTGAGAGTTTGTTCTGTAAACATCTAGTGCTGTGTGTTTCTTTAACATAAACTGTTATCTGTGTAATTCACTTTATATTTTTTTGGTGTTTGCGTGGCTTATTATATATTTTATAGTGTTTAAAAAAACCAAGTGGCACAATGCCTAGAAATTTTGTCAATCATCCGAATTATTTTTGCTACTTTTTTTGTGAGGTAATATTTAAAAATTGCAAACTTGGTTTTACTCCACTCATTAAGAAGTTCTATAATTTACTTTGGATGCAAAAATTTTGAGCAATTTTTTGTTATGTCCTTACTACAAACTCCACACGGGTCAGTCAAAGTTGTCTTATAACATAAATTTTTTGCTTTTTCAATGTTTTGTTAGAAACCAAAATTTCATTTTACAGATTTTTTTTTTTTTACAAACATTTCATGCATTGGTTCTAAATCAAAGCACACTGTGACATACTCTATGTACCAATGCCATGAGGCCTTTACTTTATATGAACAATGACCTGTGCCAAAGCCTCCAGAAAATGCCACATTAGGTGATGAGGAATAAGAGGAAGAGCCTG
This sequence comes from Timema cristinae, assembly GCA_039000515.1. Classification (NCBI taxonomy): domain Eukaryota; kingdom Metazoa; phylum Arthropoda; class Insecta; order Phasmatodea; family Timematidae; genus Timema; species Timema cristinae. The sequence continues at coordinate 48,008 of JBCFYV010000105.1, forward strand.
TAGAGCATAGTGATGATGATGTAAGGTTTGATCCACATTTGAAGCTTCCTGTTTATCTTCTGAACCACATCTACTCGTTATATGGTGATCTCATGAATTTGTCAGAGATATGAATCTATCTAAAAGGCAAGCTGAATTTTTAGGGTTCAGATTGAAAGGCTAGAATATCCTCTGCAGAGAAACAAAAATATGTGTTTTTTAGAGAAAGGCATAGTGAAATTAAGGATTTCTTTTCCCTAGAAGAAGGACATTTTTTGCAGTTATGTTTGTTCCGTTATGGAAGCACTTTGCTGTGCTTCTTTACAATGAAAATAAGTTTCCATCAGTGTCACTAGCTAATGCTTTCGATATGTAAGAAACCTATGCGAGCATGAAACTGGTTTCTGGAAAAAGTCAATTATAAAGAATACAAATGAAACGTGTGTGTTGGCTTAAAAGTCATTGTTTTTATCACTTTGAATTCAACTTGGTTCCAAGGAGTACTGTTTTTTTGTTTATTTTGTGAGTGGGATAGCAAGACTGGAGAAATCATTACACCGATAAAGAGTGGGCAAAGCGAATGTCACTAACCCTAGGAAATAAAAATGTGGTCAAAAAAGCCACTTGTTGATCCAGAAAAAGTGTATCTACTGCAATACATATAGGCTTGGTCCCTTTTAAATAACTTTGTTAGAATCAATGGATAGAGGTGGACCTGAATTTACATACTTAAGGAAAAAAAATCGCAAGGATTAGTGATGCAAAGATCAAAGATGGGATCTTTGTAGAACCTCGAAGAGAAATGATTAAAGATACGAACCTCGATGGTCTGTTTAACGAAGTCGAAAATTTGCGTGGGAGTTTTTCAAGGGTACTTACGTGAACCTTTTAGGGGAACATAAGGTAGACAGCTACAAATAAATAGTAGTTTATCACTTAAAATCTTACAAGACCTCGGGATGTAACATGTCTTTGAGAGTACATTTCTGATATTAACGCTTGGATTTATTAATCTTTGGACAGTCATGGTAAACGATTCCACCAAGATATTTGTGTCATGGTTTTAACGATTTCCAAACAACAACAAACATCTAACACCTACCACCCTGTAATATGGAGTTTCAACACTCACTAAAGCTGGCGTGGCTTCTCTCCGTCAATGGAACACTAACTCACGAATAAGACATCCTCTCCCGTGGCTTCAACGAATTATTGAAAATTACTTTTTGGGGGCCTTTTTTAAAAATGTTATTTTGATTCAGGGAGGGGTTTTCTAAGGGGGTTTAACGCGGGTAACCACGAGTTTATAACGTTGGGTTTTCAAGGGGAAGTCTTGATTGATTTCAGTACCCTTTTTTTATAGTGCGCGCCCTTTTTTAAACTTAGCGTAACAAAAGTGGTTGTTTTGATATTTTTTGGGGTTTCAGAGGTTATTAAGAAAAATATGCCGCTTTGGGTTACGAAATTATCTTACTTTCATTTTTTTGTGACGGGGTTTTCCCTGCTAAGATTTGGGGGAGAACACAGTTTCGAAACTCATTCTATGCATCTTAAACTAATTTTTTAAAATTTGTTTATGCGTTTTCCCGGGGGGATTAGGTTTCAACGGCTATTTTTGGGGTCATTTGAAAAATATTTAACCATATATCCATAATTTTTTGGGTATCTAAAGTAATTTTTAGGGGTTTCCCTCTTTTTTTATATATTTTGTTTAACGCATTGCTACCTTGTGATTCATAACTAAATTCAGCCATCGTTTTTTGAGTTATAGCCCTTTCGGGGGTCAGTTTAAATTTTTAGATGTCAAATTTTCACTCCAAAAATTTTTCCCCGTGAGGGCAGTAAATATTATGTATATTGGTGATGGCTAAGTAATTTTTTTTGGCCAACTAATCGTGGGCCTCATTCTTTTTTTTTTAACTATACTATACTACCAACCTTGTGTTTAAACCCAAAAATTCAAAAAAAATTATGTCTTCTCTTGTGACCCTTTGGGTTTGGTTCTTTACACACACTTCCGTCCTTGTTGTGGGCGTCAAAATTGGAAATCAGTTCAAGGCAACTGGAGTACAATTATGCTTGCTGACTATCTTTGGGAAACCCCGTAAAAGTGATGTTCTGAATAAAATATAGAAAAAAGTCCTACACACTATTTTTAGGCAAGATAGTTTTTTGATATGTATGAATTTTAATAAATTGAAAATTGACAATAGACACTGGACCAAAACCCGCCCTTTGGGCCAAGTGTACAATCTCTTCCACTGATATCCGTAACTATAATATTTAATTCATCGCCCATGTTTCACCTTTAAAAAATTTTAATTGTAAGAAACGTTTTCTTGACGTATTGTAAATTAATATTTTATTGTAAACTTTAAATCATGTCACCAAATCCTTACGCAATGGGAAAAATTTTTCTAAAAGGGAAATTTAAATATAGCAGCAAAAAGTACTTTTAAATTTCACCTATTTTAGTTTTACACGTTTTTTTTTTTGTAACCTGTTTTGAAAACTTTTGATTATTATTTTTTCGGGACGTTTGATTTAGTCTTTAAAAATAATATTTTAATTTAAATATATGTGTTTAGCTAAGTTTTCCCACGAAAATATTATCAAAAAAAAACAAAGGGGCATAAACATAGAAAGATGATGTAAGAAAGCATGTAAAAAATTTTGCGGGGACTAAAATTTGTCCAAACTTTTTTTTTACCTTTCTTCATGACGATTTACTTATACAGTGGCCCCCAAAAGGGCGGACCAGGCCAATGAGGTCGGAATATGCAGAAAGGGAAGGAAAATAATTAGACTAAAAACTAAAAAACTATCCAACTTACATTTTTTATTTTAAATAATGGTTCACTTTTATTTGGAAAGAATAATGATAATTGATAGTAGGGTTTTTCCCTTCTTTTTTTTTAATTTTTTTTTTTCCCTTCTTATTTTATAAGTTTTAGTTTTTTTATATAAATGACAAAATTTTTAGGTGATTTTTCACCATTTTCAAGTCTTATTTTATTAAAGATGATTGAACTTTTTTCAACTATTGGAAAAAATTTTTTTTTTTAAAGTTTTAAAATTTAAGTTTTAAAAATAAAATTTTTATAAAGATTCAATATGCAAAATTAACAACGATTTTTTTTTTTTAATTTTAATTTAAAAGTCATTTTCCCCAAAACCCTTTAGAACACAAAAATAGTAAAAACGAAAGAAATTATTTTAAAATTTCCAAAAAAAAATTTGTTTTTCTCAGTTATTGATTTTGGCAAACCCCAAAATTTATTTTTGAAAGGGAAAAGAAATTTAAGTTCTTTTGGAAAATAAAAAATTGAATTATCACACAAAAAGATATCATACAGAGATTTGAAGCTATTCATAATTATTTCGTGAAAGTGGTGTAACGAAATTAAGTACCATGAAAGAATGCAGTTAAATAGGAACACAACCCCTATTTGGCATTAGCAACCCGTTCAAACCTCCTTAGTTAAGAAGGCAATATTTTGACCTTGCAAATAGTCAATTTTTACTTGCATTGTCTAAGTCAGTCATACATCAGGAATGTTGAAAGTATTAACATTCTATCTGTGTCACAAGTCTGGAAATTACTTTAATGTATTGTGCGTGGCTATTATATATTATAGTGTATAAAACCTAAGTTGGCCTCTATGAAAACATTTGTTATGAATTATTTTTGCTACTTTTTGTTGAGGAAAATAATTCAATTTTTTCTCCCTCATTAATTTATTTTTTATGAAAATTTTAAATTTTTTGTAGTAAACCAAAACGCTCACACGTAGTCAAATTTCAACACTGTTTTACTTCTTTTGTTGTTAGGGGAAACCAAAATTTATTTTACAGATTTTATTTAGGTCAACATACAGCATTTTCTAGAGTCAAAGCACACTGTCCAATCATTCCCATTATAATATATATGAAATGATGGCCAGCCTCCGACATATGCCCATGGTTATAAGAAAACAGGGCTTAAGATAGTGAATATAGTTTAAATTTGGACTTCTGTTTACTTTGAATTAGTGTATAAGGTGATACATCAATGTTGTTGAATATGAATCTAAAAGCAAAGTTTTATAGTCAGTTGGGGAAAGCAAAAATCCTCCAAGAAAAAATATGTTTTATTTGATAAAGGCATAGTTTTAAATTTTTAAAGGGGGAAATTTCTCCACTAAAAATTTTTGTATGTTAATTGTATTTTTTCCGTATGTAAGCATTGGTGGAATTTTTAAATGAAAATTAGCTTTTCCCGTCGTGTCACTTAGCTAACGCCTTGATATGTTAGAACCTCGACTGCTGATGACAGGAAAATAGTCGAATTTAAGTCAATGAAACTGTGTGTTGGATTTAAAAGATGGTTTTCCCACTTGAATTCTACTGGCAAAGGGTTACTTTGTATTTAAACTTATTCTGATGTTTAGCAAAGATTTGAAAGTGTATAACCCGTAAGAGGGGAGAAAGCGTGCTAAATATTATATTAAAATTTTAAAAACTTTTGCCCAGTGTATATCCTGCTACTTGTGGATTTCTTATAAAATTTGTTTTAATTGTGACCTCATATTTAAATAAAAAAATGCAAGGCTTATGATGCAAGTCAATATTATTTTGAATGGAGAAATGTTAAGGAAAGAACCTCATGGCGGCGGTTCAAAATTGCGTGGGAGGTCAAAGTGCCATTAACCCTTCAAGGGAAAAATAGAATACAAAAATAAAAATAAAAATTTTAAAGTTTCAAATTTTTAGAAATTTTATAAATTGAAACAGAGAGATTAAACATTCTAAAAATTTTTTTACACGCCAAGACACAACCTTTTAAAAGTAATGGTTTCCACACGGGGCTTTTTTCCCCCAATACCACTTATATCACGGATAAGAATTCCGGGTTTCACGAAAGTGTGGAAAAAATATTTGTTTTCATGTAAGAATATTTGTCGTGAATAACGAGTAATGAGCACTGTTCCGAATAGAAATGGTAGACCAACACAGCTTCTAGAGTGAACCATTAAAAAAAAAAAAAGTAAAGGAAACTCCAAATAATTTAGTAAAACTATCTGATTTAAATAATTGGAGACGTTGACCATGGTTTAAAACTTACATAAGATATAATATTAATGAGAAATTATTGAATGGCTTTAAACATAAATCTAACATTGTAAGAAGTTATGTTATTAATAATTATGACCACCTATAAAAATGATCTGGATCAACCCCTCATTCAGCTTGTATCCTTATTTTCATATAGTCAGGTGTTTTGGTTATTAAATAAAATATAAACTATTCAGTTTAAAATTTCTTATTTTTATTAACTTGGCTTAGGAAATAGTTACCATGTACATTTTGTCTATTTTTGTGAGTTTAGGATTTATCTATTATAAAATATTTTTTTAATATGTAGTATTCCTATAATTAAATAATATTTTCAAAATGAGACTGGTCGTTTACTTACCCCCTTTTTTATATTTAACCTAACGTATCTCTAAATATGCAAATTAATAAATAGTAATTTATAGATTAATTTGGTTTTTTGACGAGATGGGTAAGTTTATTATTTCATTTATTTTTGTAAATAAACATATTATCTTTGTGTAACATCTATTTTAATTTCTTGGGTTAAATATTTTTTTTACATGCATAATTTGTGAGTTACTACCGCAACTCACCAATTTTGTTTCTAGTACAGTTTTTTTAATAGAATCATCTGACTTTGCTATTTTAGTTGGGTTTTTTTGGTCTGATTTCAGGGAACTTTAATTTGGTTGTTTGGAACTTATTTATTCTCTTAATTCAATTTTTTGTTAAATTTAAATTTAAATATTTATTAGAGAATTAATTATTTTATAATACAAATTATCAGTATAAAAACTAAATAATTAATTAACAATTATTATTACTGAGGAATTAAAATGGATAGTGATTTAAATATTAATTAAACCACCATTAATAAAGAATTAATTATTATTAATTATTTAATAATTATTAATGAATTAATTAGTCAATTTATAATAATTATTAATCAAATAATAAATACTATTAATTATAACTAATCAAATTGCCACTGACTCAAAGAGCCACTGAGAGTATTGACTGGAGTCATACATTTGTTTTATCTTACCTTGAGAAGGGCGAACAATTGCAATTGGGAGATCGCCTGCAGTTTTTCTTATGATACTCTCTGCAATAGCTTTAGTGAATGTATATGTGTTAGGCCATGTATCAATAATCCTGAAATAAAGAATTATACTATTTATTAAAGAACATTTTATTTTATTTAAAAATATAAACATAGTAACCTAGTTGATATTTATAACTATATTTCTAAATAAGTAGAATAAGGTAAAAATAAAAATAATGGGAATACTAGTTGACTTGAATAAAAGCCATTTCGGGGTTGAGGAACAATACATTGTTCAGCGCTGTACTTACAAGACAGAGGGTAAATAACAAGTCGAATTGGTTGACCTGGTGGTCTAGGGGTAAGGTGTCGGACCTCTGTGCTGGGTTCCGAGGTTCAATCCTCTGTCCCAGCACAGAATTATCTGATTACCAAACCTTTCCGTCACCTCTGACAAGACGTGTATTAATTACAACTTGTGAATATGGGATATGCCAGGCCTCCATTTCATATACATTATCGTAAGTGCGTATGACCCGGACGGGTAGTAAGACGTGGTGCTAATAATAATAATATGTGGAATTCCGCCTAACTTTGCCTGTGGGCATATTGATGGCTAAAAACCAAGACCGTAGTGAGAACAAAATCACCCACCTCCCTTAAACCTCCTTACTCCCCACCCCACCGTCATTGAAGCACAGATGTTTGTATTCCTAAACACGTAAGTTTGACAGTTCAAGTTTTTATTTATATTAATCTAATTCTATAAACATTTTTAATATACCTATTTTATAACAATTTTATTTCACTTAACTCGTGTATATATATATATATATATAATATAATTAAATATATTCTTAATTTATTTTGTGATTTAGTATTCCTGAAGATGATATTTAAATGCAGAAACATATATAAATAAATTAAATAGCTGATCTTAAACCAACTTTGATATCGAGGAGCAAGAGATTGATTATGTTTAAGAATTACACTTTGAAATAAAACGTTGTATTTCATCAAAGTACAAATCAAATTCTAATAACTCTAAAAACTTTATATTTTATTATTTTATATTCTTAACTTTCTATTCCTTGGCTTTACCGTTCATACGTCTATGAATAGCTTTTTATCAATATTTTTTGTTAATAAAGTATGATATTTGAATTTAAATTTAACATTCAATATGACATGTAGATTCTGCTTTTGAAATGTTTTAAATCTACACTTTAATTTATGGAAAGTGTAACAATAATGTAATTTCATTTCCAATTTAATTCTTCATTTATTGGTAAATTAAAAAGTGTTCATAAATAATTTTTTTTTTATATATTATGTTGGTACTTTTTATTTGAAAATAATTTTAAATTAGTAAAATTTTAATTCTTATTGATATATAATATTTTGATTATTTAAATTTCTAATGTTATTATATATTAAAATTGTAATTTATCTAACATTCTCTATTTAAATTTTTTAAAACATTTTAGCACCAGTCACTCTTTTATTAGACTTTAAAAATTTTGCAAATTCTTTTTATAAATTATTGTTAATAAATTTTCCCCTATTTTGACCATTGAGGTATTAAAATTTATCAATGAATTAATTTTTATTTGTTATTATATTGCATTGTGACACTTCTTACATAAATTATTATTTAAAATATTCTATAAATTGTAAAGATGACTTTTTTTGTCAACATTTGGGGGTGGGCGTGTTTGAGCCTCCAAATCCCCTTCCAGGCTAATATGCTTTTGGATAAATGCAATATTTTGTATCTTATTCTAGCTTATGCCCGGAGCTTCCTTTGCGTTAATGTCAAATTAAAAAAAACATGTTAATGAAAACAATAACTTTTCGATTTTTTTTAAACTTCCCGCAGAGATAAAAATAATATCGCAGCGTCTGACTTATCCTAGCGCATGTTCTGTTGTCGTCATGCCAACGAAGCTTCGGTGAGGTTCCACAGGATTCTACACGCCTCGAGGTCCTGTTCCTTCCAATCCCCTCTCTCCTTGTCAACACTACTCTTTGAGAACATGAGGTCTGGTGAGCTTGCTATATAAGGCGGTGTTTTATAGACATAGTCACTCACATTCATTTTGGATTTTCAATTGGATTTCAGTGCATCGTCGTTAACGAGTTTATTTTGTTTATTTTGTGATATATTCCGTGCCGACTGAAGTCAGGTAGTGTGGTATACCGCAAGGGACGCGTCAAGAGGAGGGAATGGCCACTGTCTCGTAAGTAGACGTTGAAGAAACGGACGATGAAGACATGGAGGACCAAGGCCAGGAAGGGGGTCCATCCAACGCTAATCCAAAACTACCAATAGAAACCGATAAAACCTTTGAACCAGAGTCTGGACTCAAGAAGAAGCTCAGGACTAGGCTGGGACAGGAAGTTCCACAGACGAAGGCTATAAAAGTGAATAATAATTTTGCTAGCTTGTCTAACCTACAAGATGAAACAACAACTAGCCAAACGGGGCAACCAAGTGGAGGCAAGGAGGAAAGTTCGACCCCGTGGCGTATAAAGACCCCTCCAGTGGTCGTAACTAACGCGACGCAATATAACAGGGTTATGAAGCTCCTAAACAGCGGCTTGCAAGACGATTACAAGGTTTACTGTATTACACAGGGGATTAAGGTTGTCACGACCTTCTTCAGGAATCACTCCTGCCTGTTAAAGCTACTCAAACAAAACACGTTAGAATACTTTACGTATCTACTTCCTAAGGACAAGCCCTTCAAGGCTGTCATCAAGGGCCTTCACGCAAGTATGCTCTGTTCAGACATAAAGGCAGAACTACAGGAAAGGGGATTCACGCCGACCTATGTGAGATAGCTATACTCGAAATCATTTCCACAATCAGCGACACCGAGACCCCTTCCTATATTTGTATGCACCTAGGTGAGGACAGAAGGTATGGCTGAGGCCTTTAAGATACTGGTCATCAATCATATTGTAGTCAAGATTGAGGAGTATAGTGCTTCACAGAGTACAATCCTACAGTGCCATCGTTGCCAACATTTTGAAAACTCTAAGAACTACTGTGCCCAAAAACCATGCTGCGTCAAGTATCTAGGAGAGCATCTGACGTTAGAGTGGCAGAAAAAAGAGAAAATAACGCCAGCACTATGCGTAAACTGTAAGGGACAGCACGCAGCAAATTACCGCAAATGCCCTATTTATCTACGAGAGCTGAAGAAGAAAAATCAGGTGTCATAAAAGAAAAAAGAGAGGGAAAGTAAAGTAGCCTGCACTTCTTCCCGCGTGGCTGGGAATCGCAAACCCTCAACCAGCCAGCAATATTCTGCTAACCAACCAACATCAGCAGGAAATATGAGATTGAATCAACCATCTTACAGTGGGGTCGTCAAGAAGCTTGCCAAGAAGGACAAACAAGAAGACCTTTCCACGGAAGAATCCTCGGACTTTAAGGACCTTCTGCAAATTCTCAAGGAAATCAACATGTTGGGATTATTGCAACTCCTTAGGAAGAACATCGTTCAGTTGAAGAATACTTCTGTAAAGACAACAAAAGTGACGCTTCTTCTGGAAGCTGCAACCGAATTCTTCTGCGATGGTAACTGATCAGGGAAGATTTGGAGTAGAGTCATTTAACATGTTGTTCTGGAACGCAAATGGCACAGCCCAACAAGAACACGAGTTTCTACAACTAATGGGGACGTATGAAGTCGACGTATCACTGATCTCTGAGACCAACTTATTGTGTTTTAAAATCAAAACTTATTAAGTTTAATGCATAATATATATTGAATTATTGCTGTGTGCTCTCAAACACTTTATTTCTTCCTAACATTGTTCTAATTTGGGTGACATCAATATTGATTATGGATATGAGTATAGTGGAATGGATTGCACATTTTCAATAATACTCATATGTGAAAATTGTAATGGGAGTTCATTTGTAGAGTTTACAAACTCTAAGAAAAATAACAATTTTCTTTATGATGTAAGTTTATATTTTGTGAATGCGTTTCAAATAGTTGAAAAGGACTCTCTTCCGGGAAGGTTCTTTGCTTTATCCTAAGCTTACCAAGCCTCCAGGCTGATGACCCACAGAGAATGCCAAGCTAATCTAAACTATGCTGTGCTTTCCTCTGCTAAGACTTTGTCAATTAGGTTTCACACTCATTGATAAGCTAAGCTAAGTCAAGCTAAGCAATGGTCCCTCTTTTCAATACAGAATTAAGTGTTGTTTCTTTCTGGTCTGATTCAGTTAAATTAAGTTATGATGGCGTTCTCCAAAATGTCTTGTTTAAGTTCAGATGATAGTATGGAGGAAGAATAGATGCTGTTTTAGCAACTGTTTTGAAAGGTGAAGAAAATTTAGGAGGTTGAGGTTTGACTTGTCCAATTAACGCTTCTACTTTAATATAAAACATTTGTTAAATATAAAACCTAAATATAATATTACTTATTACACGTGAAACAAACTGAAAAAATCTTTAACACTTATTTGTTTATTTTCACCAAACCAGCACTGTGTCTGTTCAACACAGGGTCCAAGTTGCGTTATGCACATGCGCAACCTAAGATTGCTCAAGATGGTAGGTGGAAAAATTGCCTGGCAAAAACAAACGGAAAAATACATAGTGCAGCGTAGCAAGGCATAGCTTAGCATAGCATAGCTTAACCTACTGTGTGAACCAACACATTTAAATACATGGTACACTATTTTTCTTAAGAGTTAGCAGAGCAAATCTTAGCATAGCGTTCTATGTGAATCGTCCTTTACTGTGGGTTCCACAGCCATAGTAGGCCATTGTAATGAAGGATGTCGGTGAAGAGGTTATGGTAAATGTAAATCAAATCAAGATAATTGTGATCATAATATGCACCGGACAAAAGTGTTTGCCATAATATACTTGTTTTATTGGTGATATGGAGGCTGCAGTAGCTGCAACTAATCTTTATAGACCACACAATATCGTGGAACATGTTATATAATATAGCTTGGCGATGGTGACAGTAAGGATTTAATGAATGTTATTGAAAGTAAATCTTATGGTAAAGATGTTTTTAAGATAATCTTTAATGTATCTGTCATGTACAAAAGCGAATGGTACTTATTAGCCTAAGTTTAAAAGCTATAGTAAAGGCCAACGTTTGATTATTGGAAGAATAAATATAATCACTGATGATGAGTTTGATTTGCTAAAAACATACTATGGATTAGTGATAAGAAGGAATTGACCTAAAGTAAAGTCAGTGAAAAAAATTATTCGGTTATTTTCAGAGAATATCAACAAACGGCAGCTAAAATCATACTTAGTCAAAAAAGTATCGACTCATGTGGTACAACAAATTTCAAGAAAATGGAAAAATGTATAATCATAATCATACATTACCTCCAACATTTATGGAACCTATTAACCCTATATTCAGAAGTATGTAGATACAAACCTTTTGAAAATATGTCTTAATGAAAAAACTCAGAACCTCAACGAATGTTTCAACAGTGTGATATAGCAACGATTACCCTAAACTGTTTCGGTAGAGTTTGATCCTTTGTAATTGGGTGCCAATGATGCAGTGCAAAATTTTAACAATGGAAATACAAGTGAATTGATAGTTCTTACAAAACTTGGACTGTGTTTGGAAAATTACACAATAGAGGCATTATCAAACCTAGACAAGGAATGCCTCAACATTAATGAGATAGTAATTAATATACTCCATATATGGCAAAACATCGCATAGAAGAAATGTTGAGGACGACAAAAATTAAAGTAATCCCTTTTATGGAGTTGACATTAAAAAAAATTACTAAAATAAAATAAACTTTAAAATAAATCCTAAAATAAATGCCAATGAAAATTTAAAGCTAATTTCCCGAAAGTTAAGTTTCTTAAATTTACAAGCACATTTTTTCAAAAGTTAATTTAGATAAAATAAAGTACAATTTTACCACAACTGTATTATAGATATAAACTGATATGTTAAATGAGGTCTTAGGATTAAACAACTAGTTTATGTAAAACAAAATATTTTAAACAGAAATAAAAGGTAAAATTGTATAAAAATAGATTTTTTTAATGAAAATATGTATATATTTTTGAAAATCTGGTGTTAAAGTGTTAAACAAAGAATAAAGGCTAACAAGTAAACAAATTGTATTTGTAAATTTAGTACGTACTGAGATAAGTATACCCTAATATACCCTATTTAACTTTGACAAGGTACTCTCCCTTCATACTCCCCTCATAAAATGTCAAAATCATCTCTAAGTTACCCAAGTTGGTTCAGTGGTGGTGTAACATTTTTTAGTAGGGGGATGGATTAGTTAGCTAAAAAGGGGTTTTGAGGAACCTGTTTTGAATTTTTATGATACCAAAATAAATGACAGCCCTTAGGTGAAGCAATGGTGGATTAAGATATATGAAATTTGGACCAGTGTACTTTGCATTATTGTTTAATAAATAGGCCAATAGCTCAGTATTTATAAACAAGTTTTTGAGTTGAATGACATTATAAGAATCACATTCTCATACTGTTGCCATCTGAATTATATAATATTATATAAACTAGGCACTGTTATTACATATTTATTCACGTCTTGCTACCTCTTTAGACTATTTGTATTTAAATACAGCTATGAAGTCGGATAGGGAAGGTATAGTTTGAGTGAGGCACTTACATTTTCGGGGATGGAAATAGGTAAATCATTTAGGAACAGTACCCTCAGAAATCCAGTCCGGGATTCAAACTCTTTATTTCCCATCACCAGAAAGCTAGACTAGAATAGGTTGTTATTTAGTCCGTGTGCAGACCGGTGTGATTATACTAAAACTCACTTAGGCTTGATAGCTTCCATAACGGCTTCATCAACAGTAGCCAAGAAATTGATAACTCCATCATCTTCTAGTGGAGGATCGTAGAAACACTCCTCAATATCTTTTCTGTTACAGTTGGAGTAAGCGGTAGATAAGTACACAATACTCTGAAAATATAAATAAACATACAAAACTAAACAAAATAGCTCTACTTCAAATTTTAGCTCTTATTTGGTTTAAAATTATATATTGGCACTGAACTGACTTATATGAGAAGAAGACATTATCTTTGTTTGTTCATTATATTTTACAGAAGCCTTATTATTATTATTAGCACCGCGTCTTACTACCCGTTCGGGTTATACGCACTTACGCTAATGTGTAATGGTAGGGTGATTGTGAGATGAAATGAAGGACCTACAGTTTAACGTGGAATCCGAACCACGGTGGAGGCCTGGCATTCCCCACATTCACAAGATGTCTTGTCAGAGGTGAAGGAAGGGTTTGGTAATCAGATAAATCTGTGCCGGGACCGAGGATTGAACCCCGGCCGCCAGCATAGAATTCCGACACCTTACCCCTAGACCGCCAGGTCACCCAGAAGCCTTATTAAAAATACTATTGGGGAACATTGATGGTTAATTTGATGAGACTTCAAGAATAAACTATATATAAAACTATATAAATCTACTAGAAAAACTATTGAAAATTACCACACAAATTAGCTATTAGAAAATACAACACACTACACTATGATGGACTCTACCTTAAAATATGAGTGAAGAATGACCCTTAGCATGGGACGAATCATGGATAGCTCAGTGGTAAGAGCATTGGCGTATTAAGCCAAAGGTCCCGGGTTTGATTCTCGTGTCCAGGTATCATTTTTCAAATTTCAGAATTTAATCTCAGAAACACTACGTTTTGCATAAGACCACATTGGCTTTTTTTATAATTTGAACTAAAAATTTAAACTTTTTTACTGGTTAGAAGCTTGCTAATAACTTTCTCTGACATTTTGTTGAAAAGTAAATTTTAAAAATATGAAAACCACTTCTTAAATAATGTGGGATTTCTAAACGTCTGAAACGCGTCTCAATGGCCTTCCCATGTAGCAGCTTTAAATTGGCCCTTGTGGCCATATACCATCGAATCAGCCATGATTTGAATTTTGAGATCGTGGTAAGGTCGTGTTGCACAACCTCCATCTACTCATCTGGACTATACGCATTTAAACTCGCTCATGTATTAGAAGAAATGAGTAAAATAAATATAATATGAAAAGTACACACATTTACTGGAAGAATAGTGGTAAGTCAGTTAGGTAAAAAAAAACCTTTGGCTGAAATTAAAAGGCATAATTTCCCGTAGGTGTCAAACTAGATTATATGAGCTTGACGATTATTCGCCATACCATCTAAAAGAGTTATATTCAACCTCATAAATACAACATTGTTTATTTTAATAAGACAAACTAACCTTTAGATTCACACACGCCCGACCAAGGTCAATTATTTCCTTCGTTCCTCCGATGTTCATGGGGACTGCGATGTTGATCTTCTCATCAAATTTAACAGTGGCTGCCAGATGTAAAATAATATTTACTTGTTGGGTGAGCATCTCGTAGTCCGATGGACTGAGACCAAGTTTGGGCAATGATATATCACCAGGAACCATCACCAGCTTTTGATGAAATTCGGGGTTAGTAGCTTTCATTACGTCAAACACCTGATAATGAAAAATCAATGTTAATTCCTTAAACTATTTGTTGATAACCATGAGTAAATGTGTTACAATAAAGTAAACATAATCGAAACATTTAAAATTTACTATTCTTTTTTCTGTATTTCTTTATATTGAGCCACACTGAGAAACTATTATGTATAAACAAAGTATATATTTAATATTTTTGTGATATATATAAAATTATTGTTCTTCTGATAAGAAATATAAACATATTTATCATTTGTTCCCATAAAGCTATGACCTTCTATTCTAATAATTTTTATGCTTGATTTTAAATACAATTGTCTTTCATAATATGTATTTGTGTTACATTTAGATGTATCATGAATCATAAAGTTGATATAGAGAATTTTAGAAAAAAATACTTCAGGTAAAAACTAAAAAACGATGAATTGATGGGAAATAGCTCAAATTTAACATAAATAATTATTAGTTCGCCGATGTAAGGCAATTACGTGCAAATTTTATTATTTTTTAGAATAGGTATTTCTCAATTTCTTTTCTGGCTCTCTATGTATTTAGCATATGTAAATGTGTACTCTACAAGTTGCCCCGTACGTAATATATTAAACCCCAATGTCATTCTGTGTATCTTTCAGATTGGTGTTTTTTTACACTATAGTAACGTTCTTATGCGCTATAGAAATGAGCTCTCATTATAAGCAGAGGATGTATATTAAACACCCAAGTCAATTTATATACATTTATTAATTCTCTCTATTCGTTTTTATGTATGTTTGAATCTATCGATAGAGCATAATTCTATAACTCTGATATGGTTACCATATATTTAATGTTTTTTAACATATTTTGCTAGTATTAAATGGTAATCATATAAATAGATGTATTTTGAGTAAGATTTTATATAAGTTCAAATATATTTTTTCTTTTGACCATATCAATATTAAGAAAGGCTGCGTTGGGGTGGATGGCTCGACGAGCTTACACTTCATCCTTTTATCATTTTAACCCAATAATATGAATCTGAATTAAATCAGCCTTTAGGAAGTTTTCTACTAGACTCTTATTTACTCAATTCAATTTATCTTGGTGTTTTATTTGTAGACATTTTATCAAACAATTGTAGTTTTTCATAGGTAGGTCTATTTGAAGTCCCAATCCTTGGGGATGATTTGAAACATAATTTTAGAACATTATAAACTTAAATTTTAATATATATCTCTTTGTATACTATCTATCCACATTGTTTATATAAAGCAAGTAATTTTTAATATAATGTCAATTATTTTAGTTAAAAGTGACAACACTAAATATTATTGATTAGTGAACAGATATTTAATCCATAAAAAATTATAGTAAGTGTTGCCTAGGTTATTTTATTTAAATTCTTGTTAATTTTGCAAATTTATAATGATTTCAAGACACTTTTCTGGTGAAGACATAATTAAAGAACTATAATATGATTTACCCGAAGAAAATTACAGTTTGAGTAAAGAAGAGAACGGTTATTTTAAAGAATTGGAAACACCCGAGCTGGATCAAGACGAAAGTGAATCTGAAAATGATGTTATATGATCAGGTAAATAAACATAAATAAATATACTGATACTACATAAAGACATCTATGTAACACAATAGCTAAAACTGGAAGAGTCTATATAACTTATATTCCTTGACAATTTCGATGTTTACTTGCTAAAATGGTTCACGTAATACCAGATTTGAAAGCGGAAATGGAAACAAAATATTTGTGGAAATTTTTGAAAGGTTTATTACACCTAAAATAATTACAATTATTGTGCAATATAAAATGAAAAAGACATTAAGAAACAAATTGTCACAATCACTGAGTTATGAATTTATGTTTTCTTTGGACTACTAATTTTTATGGTGTTAAACAATGATATATAAATATTCATTCATGATCTCTTGTCTGTTCTTCTCGGTAGACCTGTCTACAGGAGCACAATGAGGACGGACATGTCATATGAATTACTAAATATCATTCGTTTTGATTACAAAATATTACATGAACGGTAGAGGACTGAGACATTTTCACCGTAATGTAAAAAATTTCAATAAAACTTTAAATAAATTCCAAAATACTATACAAATATCTCCACAACGTGATTTTTGAACTGCTCCACTTATTCGGTGGAAGATGTCCTATCAAGTTATTTATTAAATAAAAACCAGGAACGTAGGGTGTGTTGATTAGAATACTCTTAGTGGTTCGGGTTAGATAATGTCTTCAATATGGAAGTGTACGCTGACAAAGATGAACGCCAGAGAGAAGACAGAAGACCAGCAGAGAATGGCAAACGGTTTGTTGAACCAATTATTAGAAACATTGTCTGACTACAATGTAACAGCAGATTGGCATTATACATCCGTTGACTTATCTAAATGTCTCCATTCTGATATAGGACTAACACTAGTCGGGACAC
Source organism: Timema cristinae (assembly GCA_039000515.1). Classification (NCBI taxonomy): domain Eukaryota; kingdom Metazoa; phylum Arthropoda; class Insecta; order Phasmatodea; family Timematidae; genus Timema; species Timema cristinae. Next base: position 65,062 of record JBCFYV010000105.1, read on the forward strand.
TACAAGCAAACCAAAAACATAGACTTGATAAATTGAAAGAAACTAAAGGACACACTCAGTACTCTTCAAAATTTGTTTTTACTGATCCTGCACCAAAGAGAACTCAAGGTACTCTGGTTTCTTATAATGTAAAGAAAAATCCAGCAAAAATATCCTAATGGTATTCACTCAACACAGCGACCATCGTCGTCAATGAAAATGAAAATAAATAATACGTAACTCCGCACGTACTTTCTCGCTATATTGTTTTAAAAATTGAGCTATTTACTCAAAACTTGTATTATATGTGAAACGAAATTATTTACCCTAGCAAAACCAAGCATAAATTGAGCTTTACTCATGTAAAATATTTTTTAAACCCAGATTTAAAATTTTATAATTTTATTTCAAAAAATTAATGTCCACATTTGTATTTTTGGAACGATAAAAAAGTTCAATATTGAGTCTAATAGGGACAAAACTTCGTATTAACATTTCGACTTCTGGTTAAAATTCTCGACATATTGTTAGGTGTTGCCTCATCTTAATATCATCGCATTTCTCATTTATAATCATTTTGACCAATAAAAAAAATTAAATATTGACTAGTTAGTCTAAAATGTAAAGAGATCATTGTTGTACAAACATTTATCCTGAGAGGTTTAAGGAAAAATAACAAGCTATTTGAAAGACAAGCTTATATTTAATTACTCTATGGCATTTGAGAATTATTGCGTTAAAACATAAGTAGTATCTCTTTACGATTAAAGATCACAACATTCTATTAATATATTTACCAATATCTTAGAAGTTGTTGGTTAAAAAAAATATTCCGTTTATTTTTAAAAGTACAATTTTGCAATGATAAGTTATTCATTATCCCAAATAATTGAGTAGATACAGAGATTTCAGCTTCTGTAAAGAATCCTAAATTATTATCATGAGAAAATGAAAATATCCAGTTTATTTAATATATCAATCAACGCATAGATACGAGTTTTAATCAAAATCGTTCGAGCCCATTTTGAGAAAATTGATTTGTTCTCTTTTCGCCCTTTATTAAACTACTCTTGATTTAAAGTTTAAACAAACACACAGATAGAAGACATTACTAAGACCACTTTTTAAGGTTCCGGGGACCATGAGACGTCGATATTCATTAACAATTCAAGTTAGATTTTTTTTAAATGTCGCAATATTTTACCTTTTGTTTCCGAAAAGTTAAAAAATATAATTATTTGCATATCGCTTGAACGTAATTCGTTTTATAAAATTATGCTTCGAATAATATATTTGTATTATAAATAGATCTAGATATTTGTAAAGTTAAGTAATTTCATATCTCAAATAGTTTCGGAGTTATGATAAAAAAAAAATATTACGCATCAGACCAGAGCCCTTAAAGTCATTTTGCCAAAATATGTAGAGTAGCCATTTTGTTTGGAATATTTATAAATGTTTAGAAATGAAATTTAATCAAAATTGTTAATATAGATTTTGAGAAAATCGACTGTTTCTCTTTTTGCCCCTCAGTAAACTACCATTAATTTTAAGTTTAGATATTCAATTCCAAAAAAACACTCGGGGCTGCCCTATAAAAACCGTAGATAACAAGCTTTAACCTGATCGGTAAATAAGTTTAGGCTTTAGTTGAAAGTACAAACAGGCACACAGATGGGAATTAAAAACAACTTTTTTGGATTCTTGGGTCATGAAAAGTAGTTATTCATCAAAATTTAGAGTTCGATTTTTTTTTGACGATCACAACACTTTTTCTACCTGTAAGATAGAAATTAAGAAAAGAGAAAAACTGACACTTTCTTATATTACAGCTACACCAAAGTTGGGGTTGATACTATTGACCAAAATGGCACGATGCTACTCAGTTAAGCGAGGTATACGAAGATGTACACGTTAGGTTTTTTACAGCTTTGTTACATAATAGGAATTAATGCGTATTTTAATTTTAAGGAAATCTACCAAAATTGGAATTCTTCTAAACTTAACAGATTAACTCTTGTTCTTAAATAACTTGGGCTCAATCTAGTAAGACCTATTATGGAGGAAAGAATAAATAATCTATCGGATTTATTAAAAGATATTCTGGCCATTGAAGCAATTTTGATAAGAAAAACTCAACCCTCTTAAAAATTGCAATAGCCTCCAGGAACTCCAGTTAGAATAAGATGTAATAAATTTGTTACAGAAGCACCGAACAAAAGAGCCAAGTAGGCTACACTCTCTCAAAGCCTAAAAAAGTATGTTCAAAGATCTACAAATACATGTTTGTAAAAAAACACAAAGAAGACTGTTGTGTGCACCGACAGTTTTATGAACCAAACAGCAATTCACAATCTTAATAGTGGAGAGTTGTTTAATATTTTATGTTCTTTTATGAATTTTATTATTATTATTAATACTATTATCTAAAACATGTTAATAATTTAAATTGAGTTTACGACTATGCATACAATGTGAATACAAAATCTCAAAGAAAGCTCTGGTTTGCATATACAATTGTGATCCGATTAATTTTTTATTAATAATTACATAGTAGTTATTAATCAAACATGTTTAACATACCATAAGTCGGAAACATCCATTTTTAGGTATTAACAGTTTTGAATAGAGTATAAAATTCTGTGGAGGGGGGAGGTGGGTATAAGAATCATCTATGTAGCCCAATAAACTTTTTTTTTGCAGAATCTTGAATTGAATAGCTTACTAAACAGTACCATAAGTCGCTATGGAAAATTATAATGGTGATCTAATGTATGGTTTAAGTTCCATTTAGAGGTATGTTAAATGGATAATTTAACCACTTTCAATTGAAGATATATGGGTTTTAGACAAATTGGAATGTAGTTAAAGAGAATCGATATTTTACTATTAGAATTAGTGTTTTCGCCATCGTGTAAAATTACTCTGGCAACTTATGGTATAGTTCCATATGGATGGTCACATATACCTAAACTATAAGAAAATTATGATTGAATTATTAATTAGGTAAAATTACAAAATTGGGATCGATGCGCTTCTTAACCCCCTCCTCTTATTAAAACCTTTTGAAAAAATATAACATAGTATTGCTAAGGTTAAGTTAGTCATTCTTATTACAAGCCTTTCATCGGTAAAATTTAGTTAACTTGGAATAATTTATCATAACAATGATCTAGCTCTATTTTCAAGTAATCTTGGTAAAAACCATTATGATAATATAATTGACAAAGCATAAATTGAGATGTGTTTGTATAACATTTGCTGTGTTGTGGATTGTAAGTGACAAAATGAGTATTGCAAAGTGTTCTGATTAGTTAGTAAACAATAGAACATAAGCACTGACAACATAAACGTAGCATCGGTATTCCTTACGGTAAATCAGGCAAGAAGGCAGAATAAATAGTAATGTTTCCAAGCTAACTTGGCTGACCATTAACCTAGGAGGGCCACGCTGCACTTTTTGGGAGCTACATGGGTGAGGACTCCAGATCACCGTGTACGATTGCCAAGGGGCTATCATTTGAGTCCCTAGGAACCGGGGCTCATTTCCGGGTCAGGCCACCTAAAGGTTAGGCCATAGGTTAAACATTCCTTTCAATACTTCGTTCTGCCACAAGCTTCTATACAAGATCTAAATAGTATTTTAAATTCTTTCATATCTATTAGTACTTCTTTATCAACATCATATTTTGTAGTATCACATAATGGTACAATAAAAACCGTAAAACAAAGCTGAACATTAATCAAGAACCTACAATGTCATCTATCAAGCCATAAACCCCATCCTTGGCCACAACTCATTCTTATAAAGTAGGTCGACGCGAACGATGGGGCGGGGGGTGAAGATATTAAAATATGTTGTTAGCATATATATGGGTGTTTAAAGGTAATCTTAGGAAAATAGTTTTAGCTACATACGTCAAATTGACCTTAACTTTATGGTTAAAATTATTTAAATTTCTTAACATGTCTGCCCAAAATGGATGAACCATGTACTATAAAGTGTTGTGGATTATAAAATCACTAATACAATGAATAGGCCCTTAAGTAATGTGATTAATAATAGCTTAAACTTTGTAGTTTATTCTATGTTTGTGTTTTTATATTGTTCCAGTGACCTATATTTTCTATTCAACTGTTCATATGTTTTATGATAGTTAAAATATTTATTATATTACTAATTTATCTATAAGATATCTACAAGACCCTTGTTCTGATAATTATAGATAATAGTCTATCATACTTTAACCAAGATTACTATTAATAAATACATACTTGAAAGTGAAAACAATTTAAAGAAATTTCATCATAAATACGATTATGTATTTTAAATGCTATTATGTCTATGATATTAGATTTTATGAATATTTAAGCAGTAAAATTTACATAGCTCACGATAATGTTGGTGATACCCATCTTAGTGCTGATATTAGCTATCCGAATGTTTACACATAGGTGGTATAATTAAGAAGATATTATCTAGAGGAAATATATCCAAATTTGTTGAGAGAGTTATTTGTAAATTCTTTAAGATAACACACTCAGTAAGACCGTGTGGGGTTTGAAACCTAACCCTCCATAACTGGAAAATCAGATACTATTCCAGGTTCCACACAGTGTGGACAAACTAAGATTACATTCTCGTTACTTAAATAGCATATATATATATATATATATATATATATATATATATATATATATAAAAACTCTCACCGAACATTTTATAAGTTCTTCTTTTCTCTCTTCAGGCGATTTTGATCTCTTTGGTCTTATAATCATATATATCTTATGAATACCAGGACAACTTCTTAATAGTTTCTCAATGAGGATCTTCCCTATGAAACCAGTTCCTCCAGTGACGAACAAATTGCAGTTCCTGTAGAATTCCTGAAGGTCTGTACCTTTGCTGAATGTAATATTATCAGTTGCCATAACCCCACTTTCCTGGGATAGTCCAGTTTCGCTTACCATTGTATAAACTATACTGATTTGTGAACACTTTCTACAGTCTTTATTTTTATGTTTTTATACACAATTAATTACAATCTTCGATGACCTACCAGAACAACAGATGACGGAAGCAAAATAAAATAAAAAATGCACATATCATATCCGGCTATTGTAAATACTTGTTAAGTCATGTAGATATTAAATTGTTAATGGTATTAGATTTAAAAACATACAACACAATGGTTTGGACTTATTCATGAACTAAATGTACAAAATTAGTTTGGAAATTTTGCCCTTAATACTGAACAATATATTTTGTGCCTTGGTACATGGGACATAGATTGGATGCTTGTATAGCTTCCAATCTGTGGTACGTATAATGCGACGGAGGCGTTCAATCATCTGAAGAAATATGTACAATTTTAGATAAACAAAAAATGTAAAATATTAATCTATCGAATAAATAATTAGGATTCATATTTAGGCTAACGAACTTTCATTCACACATAGAGATGGTAGATTTATATAAATATAAGCTCTTAATATTTAAGTTTCTTTTAAATTGTTTCTTGAAATCCTAATAATGCTTAGGCCTGATTTTATTTGATCTGCAAAGATATAGAAGCTATCTTTTCAGGAGGAGGTAAATTCAGGTCACATTGGCGTTCTAAGTTCACTGACAAAAAATAATGGACCTGTTGTCATAGAAAACACATAATAATTATAACATAAGCACCATGTTCAAATAAAGTATTCTCGTTGGCCATTTCGTGCTCGACTGCCATTGGTATCTCAGGCCTAACATAGGGTCAAATTATGGATTTATTCATAAAGATAATAAGAATAATTAAATTAATTTCACCATACGATTACTAAAGCGTAATCTATAAATATCATAAGAATTACAAAATCTAATAATGCATATGTTTTGGTTATAGCACTCAAACTGACACCACTTACAGTGTAACATTACATTACATCATGTTACAATAGGACCCGCCCACATACTGATATTTACGCATAGCTCTATTTAATTCATATTCCCGCTCCAATTATAACGACACAAATGGAATGCCTACAGTATTACTATTCTCTATTATAGTTCATGTAGGTTGGTACAACTTAATAAAACATTTCTGAACCATAATATATTCTCTCTACATAATCATAATCAATTTCAACTTAATAAAACTGTTCGTGTGCTGATTGAATCTTCTGAAACTAGGAACTACCAAGACTGGCCTACACTTATCATCCTAAATTGACGAGTGGTCGGAGCGAGCTACGATGTTCCAACAAAATGTAGTCCACTCCGTCCTGTTCTACTAACATGTAATGGGCAGATCAATATTGGACACGACTAGAGAATTACAATTCACTTATTCACCTGCCCTCTGATGGTAGAAAGATGAACTACTTTCAAAACATTAGGTGATTGAAGAAATTGTTTGGAAGTTGGATAGAGCCTTGTCAACCAAGGGCCTACGTGATCTTCCTAAGCCGCATTGTCGTCATCAAGCGTGTGTTCAGTTCTCCCACCTTGATTCTATTGCGACGAAACCCAATATATATTGTGATGTGCGTGTATACCAAAATGACTATTTTGATTACATCGCTTGACCGAGGAACATTGTCCTGGACCTAGACAATGTCAGGATAAACATTTATATATTATATCTTCATCGGAATCGTAACTATGTCGATTTATTTATTGGACTCTGATTTAATTTTAACTCTTGTAATGATATTGGTTTTGATCAATCTAAAATATATAAAAAGTCATTGATGAAGGTATTTTTTCTTTAAAGTAACATATGTAGAGTATATTTTTATGATTCATCCATGAAGAAACACGCGCTTCTCAGAAATAATGTGAAAATTATTTTGCCAGTAAAATATATTTTTTATACAATTTTTCCTGTTAAAGAAACAACTTCGCAGTATTTGGCAAAGAAGCCAATTCCCTATATCAAAAAGAAGCTAGCCTTCACAACACCTGTCGCCAGGACTCTTTCTGTTAGTTAGTTTTTACACTGTTGACGAAGGGAGAAAGATGCACGGTGTATGTCATATATAAACCGTTTGTGCGTATCAGCCAGGCATCCCAAACAACGACACACAAGCAGCGATCCACACCAGGGATCCCCCCGCCAATACACAGGTCAGTCAGAGCCACACATTGGCAGTCACAGTCTAACACAGTATAAAATAACTTACATTAATATCACAAGTGTGCATTGATATAAAGTATTTAATTGGAGTATGTATAAGTAATTAACAGATGTCATTTTAATATACCATGTGTGAATCAACAGCCATCAATAGTTATCTTTCTTACATTGATTATACCGATTTAATTATTGCTCGACCACGGAGCTATAGAAAACCTAAACATCATCACAGCATTAATATATCAGGGAATTAATCTCTAGTGTTTCAATCGACGCCCAACGATGGTCGATTAATTCAATAGTGTTAGATGATCCTGAGCAATGCTGAATGGTGAAGGAACATTATTTGTGTAGGGGGTCGGGGTCAATAAAAATATATTTTTTTGGGGGGTGGGGACTTGAATTCCCACTCTTCCCCGATACATGTTTGAAAATTGGATTTCCCTAGGAGCTATTTGGAAGGATCCTAATCACAATTTTTGAATATGGATTATTTTTATAAGTATCTTTCTCCAGAATTTTTGAAAAGTGAATGTTTTTATAGGCTATTTGGAGTGTTCCTACTTCAACAAATTTTTGAAAATGAGATATTTTTATAAGCTATTTGGAGTAGTTCTGATATTGAATTTAAAAATTCGGATTCCTTTAAAATCTATTTGATTTTGTCCTCCCCTAGAAATATTTGTAATTTGGATGCACATTTAAACTATTTAGAGTGATTTGGCCTTATGTTTTTTCGATAACTAGATGCATATATAGACGATTTAATGTGGTTTTCTCCAGCAGTTTTTAAAAATTATTTTATATATTTAGATGCTATTTGGAATTATAATCACTTTTAATTTTTTTTTTAAATTGGATACTTTTAGTAGCTATTTGTATTTTGTTATTGCCTGATTTTTTTAAAATTATTTGCATCTATATTCTTTTTGCACTCATCCCAGAAAATGTTTAAAATTCTATAACTTTAGAAACTATTTAGAGTAGTCCTCTACCTGGCACATTAAAACAAAAATTGAAAACTCTTAGAAGCTATTTGTAGTTTGATGCAAGTTTTTCAGCTTCAATTTCGAGAATATTAGAAGGTGTGAAATACATCTAATTTATTCCGGAAGAGGAAATATCTTCCCCTAAACCCCACTCCCCGCTTTTGCTATTAACCAATTTGTAGTGGTTATTAATACCATTTTCTGAGATTATATTCTTTTAAATTCTTTTTAGAGTAATCCTCTATCCATTTTCTTAACAAATTTTATTCTCCTAGAAGCTATTTGAAGTATTTCTCCTTCCAGAATATTTTAAAATTTTTATGCCTTTAGAGTCTATTAGCCAATTTAAAAAGTCCTCACCCAGAATTTTTTTTTAATTTTAAATTTCCTAAAAGCTATTTGATGGGGTCTTCCCCATCAAATCTTTTTAAATTTGGTTGTTTCTAGATGTTATTTAGATTGCCCCTCAACTGAATTTTTCTTGAAAATGATATGCCGTTAAAATATATTTGAAATGGTCTTCGCTCAGCAATATTTTGAAAATGGGATATGCTTAGAAGCTTTTTGAAATGACCCTCTACTGGATTTTTTGAGTCGATGCCTCTAGTAGATGTTTGAAGTGATTTTCTACTGGACAAATTTTAAAAATTAAAGGCTTTCAAAAACTATTAGTAGTGCTAATCGCAAGAAATTTTTTAAATTAAACCAATCTAAAACTTATCTGGAGTGGCCTTTGCCTAGATTTATTTAAATGACCCTATAAGCTATTTAGAGTGCTCCTTGACTGAATTTTTTCTTACATTCACACGATTCTAGAAGCTACTTGGAGTAGTCTTCCCCAGTTATTTTTTGAAAATTTAATGCAGCTAGAAATCATTTGGAGTTTTATTCAAGACAATCTTTAAGCTTAATATTCAATACTGTCGGGGTGTTTGAAATGTATCTAGGAGAGAGTAAATTCTTTCCAAGGGCTATTTCGTCCCATGGCAGTGCCACCCTTACCCCTCGGTTCCACCTCCACTGACCCTGAGTATTTTCATAAGAATATATTTAAATTAAGCTTTTATTTATGGAAGGTATATATAGTAGTCCACTCCTAGATATTTTTAATACATATCTTTATATTTTATTAGGAGTTATCAAATCAGAAGCCTCTAGAAGTTATTTAGAGCTATTTTAAATTGTAAGAATTATATGTATACTTCTCACACTAAGTAATTATTTATTACATTTGTGTTTGTGTATATGTGTGTGCCTGCTTCATTGAACACAATATTTGAAGTAACAAATGAGGGGCCTACCCAGGCGCTTCTGTGGACATGCCTATTGAAAAAAAATATGGAAGTTTTAAAATGTCTTGATAGTTGTAAAAGTGTGACTAAACTAACCAAGAAGTTTGTAGTTGGTAAAGCCACAGTGACTGGAAATAAAATCATTCTAAATAATAATAGTTTAGTTCCTCAACATTGATTGAATATCTTAATAGTAGTCAAACATTGAAAGAGTAATTGTTTGATGGGGCCATTTTTTGGTGACTAACTTAATAAAGTGGGAAAGGAATTCCAATAAATGGCCCCCTGATCAGATTATTCGGAACTTGGGACTACCAGAGTTTTAATCTAATTGGTTGAAGTAATTCAAAGTGTATTTAGGTTTGACCTATGATGTTTATTTTAGATTAAGTTAAGCTAAGTTAACTAAATATCATATCCTGAAATTTGAAAAATCACGCCTGGACACGGGAATCAAACCCGGGACCTTTGACTTAGTACGCCAATGCTCTTACGACTGAGCTATCCAGGATTCGTCCAGTGCCCATGGTCATTCTTCACTCATAGTTTAAGGCAGAGTCTTTTATGGACGTGTGGAAGTCATCAGCTTATAAATATGTGATTACAAAAGATCACAGCCATCAGACAACGCAGCCACCCACGACTCGGTAATTGGCATATGTTATTGCAGCCATATTGACAATTATATTATAATTGTACGGAAATTCATATTTATTACTGAATCAGATAGCCGAAGCCATTATCCCTGCATTTTAGTGAGGATAGCACCATCTAGATATACTCTTCTGAAAATGGAAAAATGACACCTGGACACGGGAATCGAACCCGGGACCTTCGGCTTAGTACGCTAATGCTGATGGCTGTGATCTTATGTAATCACACATTTATAAGCTGACGACTTCCGCACGCCCATCAAAGACTCTACCTTAAACTATGAGTGAAAAGTGAAGAATGGCCATGAACAGGAGACGAATCCTTGATAGCTCCTTAGTAAGAGCATTGACGTGCTAAGCCGAAAGTCCTGGTTCGATTTCCGTGTCCAGGTGTTATTTTTCAATTTTCAGAATATGATTTCTAGATGGTGCAATCCTTACTTAAGTGCATGGATAATGACTTCGGCTATCTGATTCAGTAATAAGTTCACTAACACAAAATAAATGAATTTAAATAATCTGTTTCTATGAATAAAATATAAATAAATAAAAGCTAAACACCGAATTCTTTTGAAAATTATTAAAAACAGATGTTTATTTTATTTTAATATCTAGTGAAAACCAAGCATTTTCTTTAATTTCTTCCAAAAAAATATTATTGATAATGTATTTTCTTATTATTTTGTTCCTCAAACCTTAGTACAATATTTATTCATACAGTATCAATATTGAACACACTCTAGTAAAAAGTACATAATTTATTTGAAAATATATGGCCAATTATTTATATTAAAATTCAATATTTTATGATACCTAAAAACAATAAAACATTATAAATATTAGTTTTGCTACCAATTTAAACCTAATAACATACAAATGTATATGCTACTGTAAATGTGCTAGATGAACGACCCTAAAATGATTTATATTTAAAAAAAATATTGATCTTCTTATTTATTGTGTAAAACGATTCCAATATACACACTTTGTGTGTTTATCCAATTCTAATATAGCTATTTTAAACTAAATATTTATGGCCATTTTAAAAAAATGTAAAATTTTCAAAATTTATCATAAATAAAAGAGCGTTAGATTAATTTATTTTAGAAAAATAAACATACATTATTATATATAGTATAAAATATACAAATTAAAAAAATCTATGAAAAAAATTATATTTCGAAACTTAGTTTCTCAGCAAACTAAGCCCTATTTTTAAAAGCTTACATTTTAAGAAAATAAATCAAATTGAATTACTTATTACGCAAAAAACTACTCTGATTCTCATTTTCAACCAAATCATGTGTGCCATTTTTAAAAGATTGCAGTGCTATTTGTCGTTTCAAACAATTCCGATATCCTTTTTAAAAACAATCTTTGGATACCATTTTTGAAATATTTCAAATTTTTAAAAATTATTAATCTATAAACCATCCCTTGCCGTCGCCATGGACACGGTTGCCATGAATACAGTTGCCATGAATACAGTTGCCATGGATACGGTTGTAATGGAGACGGTTGCCATGGAGACGATTGCCATGGATACGGTTGCCATGGATACGGTCGCTATGGAGACGGTTGCCATGAAGACGGTAGCCATGGTGACGGTTACCATGGACATGGTTGCCATAGAGACGGTCTCCATGGTGACGGTTGTCATTGTGACGGTTGCCATGGTGACGGTTGCCATGGATACGGTTGCCATGGAGACTGTTACCACAGAGACGGTTTCCATGATGACGGTTGTCGTGGTGACGGTTGCCATGGTGACGGTTGCCATGGAGACGGTTGCCATGTTGACGGTTGCCATGGAGACGGTTGTCATGGTGACGGTTGCCATGGTGACGGTTGCCATCGTTACGGTTGTCATGGTGACGGTTGCCATGGTGACGGTTGTCATGGTGACGGTTGCCATGGATACAGTTGCCATGGTGACGGTTACCATGGTGATGGTTGCTATGGTGACAGTTGCCATGGAGACGGTTGCCACGAAGAAGGTTGCCACGGCCATGGCAATGAATTTATTGCAAGTGTAAATGGTATGCTTATAATCAAGCCCTACTTTGACATTAACCTTCTAGGTACACTTATTTAACAACGTTTAAAAAAGTACATTGAAGCAGGAATATTTGATTCTTGGTCCGGATTGTAGTTCGAATGCTTGTATGGAACTGTCATTTGGTAGATGTTGATAACATATGAGTTGAGGTTGAATAAAGTGGTTGTGCTTTGTTCAATGATCAATATTTCCATAAAGCTGGAGTTTTTTTGTATCATCTGCTCGATGAGCACAGAATTTAAGCGAGTACAGAATTTAAGAAAATCGACGCAGATTGGTGGGAAATCAATTATAATATCATATTTGGTCTACGGGACCTGGTAGCTCTATTAGATATGTGTAATGTATGCTTTTGTAAACGATTAGATATTGGTTATTCTCCCTATCTCAACTAATGAATATGCTTAACACGTTTATTAGTTTATCTTTGTTTAAAACTCATTGTGTTTTAAATTTGAATCTAGCGGGAGGTTTTCAATCTCCGCTAGAATGCGTGGAAGAGAGGTTTTCTCTGTCGCGCATGCGCATCCTTTGTTGGTAGTTTTTGTTTTGTTTTGGTTTGTGTACGCGTCCCTGACGCAAATCCAGCCTGCTCTCGCGAAATTCAACCTTGTGTGGAAATTATTAGTTAATAAAGAAATTCTTGGATGGCTATGTGTATTTTTTCTTTTCGGAGTTTTACTTCTAACTTAACATTACATATGCCAAACTAATATCAAAGTCTCAGGTCATTTCTTTCCAACAAATGGATATACATTTTTAGTGGTAAATTATTAGAAAAATACAAAGTTCTCACTATATACATGGTACTTCTAAAACTAATTTGTAGTAGTAGTGACGAAAAGGATCCACACTTCATTCTTTGAAGTGCTTCTTCTTTACAAGATATCAATTTATTGTTTTACACCCAACCCTTGATATTTAGTTGCGTAGAGTTGACATACATACAGATGCTGATATATTTCCTACAAGTTATATTTCTCACGCCCTTCGCTATCAGTGTAAATATGTGGATAGAGCGGATGGGCAGTAAGACGATAAATATAACATATTTGAAAAAAAAAATCATATTGTGCCCATGCTGACATTCATACTCACGTCTTCCAATGAGAGGGTGAAAATGAGTTATTATAGCGTTAGCACCATTTGAGTTTGATATTCGTAATTCAACATTAAAAAAATCCTTTAATTAGTTAACACTCCAAAATGTTACTGAGTACCTCACATTCACTTTGCTTCTGAGGTGGCTTTACCACTCTTCCTCCACGTAAATTCGGTTACTATTATTCTAAAATCCAACCTTCCTCATCCTTAATTGGTACATATGTGTATATCCCAAGCGGTTGGAAGACGCGATGGTAAAAAAAAGATGACTCCACAACTGGACTACAAATCGAATAATTAAGATATGTACTGCCTCTATCTTTACAATGTTCCCTATAAAAGGATTATTGTAAAATATTTGGTTAATTTTATTCAATATAGTTGCTGCTCATTTTAATAATTTCTTTTAATCCTTTATTTTGATTTCGGTACTTTATCCTGGTACTATACAGACGCATAACGTGTCATTAATTAAAAATAACAAAAAAGGAAAAAACTAAATAGTTTTCTTAAAATATTATGCAGCTATTTCTTTACCTTTTTGTGTTTACATATAAAACTTGGATGTTTGATCAATATCCATAATCTTTTTGTAAAGTTACATCTAAAATTTACAGTCCTTTGTAATTAAATAAAATAGAATAAAATAATTTATATTATTGAGTTGTCAATAGAAATTAGTAGAAATAAACGTATAATTTCCTTGGATAGCTTAAAGTTTATTATCTTGGTGTAGGTCGACATTAACACTCACGTACTGTACATGCACACGCACATGTGTTTACACACACTACTCGACAAAAATTCACTTTATAATAGTTATTTTTAAAAAAAAATGATAAACTTTCCGAAGATGGGTGATAAACTCAAGTCAAGCGTATTCATGTATCTGCAATGTATCCTCAATCTTTATTAACGACTCGTTATATATTCCCGGCGAAAAATCAATATTGGGATCTTTATCAGCGGTCCGAATGCGATGCAGAGGTTCGTCGCTCATGGAATCTTTATATTTATCCCAGAGAACAGAATCTTGCCACGGAAAACATGTCAATAATATTGCGAATAATTGGCGAATTTGATGAGGAGAGGAACTCAGTATTTCATCTGTAAGTGTGAGATCCCAATGGTTGTTATCTTCCAGCAAATGCAATTCGCGACACGCATCGTGGTACGTGTCGTACAAAATACCATTGACTTTTCGCAAGTATTGGAAGGACGTAGTTCCAGGAAAGTTAACCAACAACAAACGCAAGAATAAGCATTCGCGTTGCTTTGAATGGACTGTGTATAATCGGCCTAATATATTTCCCATAAATATTCTGTCGTATCCTTGGACTGAAAGGCCTTGCTTTCGTGGGTCCCACTTTTTTGACTGTTTGTTCCACGTGAAAAATCGTGGCACATCAGTATGCATTAATGTCTTTGCGAATCGACCGAAAATATCTGGTTGTTTGCATAGTTCGAAATACTCAGTTAGTGTGGTTTTCGGGGCAGTAAATGCTCATTGTAGAGCAGTCTCTTCTGTGAAATAAACACGCTGTCCATTTTCAAGGTAAACGGCCAAATGTATAACAGTAGGGTCTTTTTCGTATATGGGAAAACTCAAAATGCGCCAAACTGCTTCATTGCTGCTAATGTATTGGCTCATTTGATAACGTGTTATTTCATCGTTATCATTCGTAAAAACTGTTCCAAAGTCTCCACAATTTCTCGCTCCTCCATCTGCTCGATGTGGTTGTACTGGCAGCGTGCGTTTATTTGTTGCTCCTCATCGCCCATGAAGTAGATTGGCAAGAATTTTGGATCGAAATTGAAATGTCAAATCAACGCCAAGCCACGGCGCAAGAGACTTGCGCATGTATTGATGCGTACGTCAAATACCACAGAATTCGAAATCAATGCCACCTATGGTACACAAACATAACTATGAATTATTCTCAAAAGTTCAATTATTCGTACGTCAAATACCACAGAATTCGAAATCAATGCCACCTATTGGTACACAAACATAACTATGAATTATTTTCAGAAGTTCAATAATTCCCTATTCAGAAGGTTTAAACGGTCAATTATTCTTATTATATTCATTATTATAAATATTGGAGGGTGGTGGTGGGGAGTGAAATTGTGAGGTTACATGTTCTGATATGCATAAAATCTTTTAAAAAAAATCCCCTCAAATAAATTCCCTAAAAAATAAAAATAAATCCTAGAACCCGATTGCAGCGCCACCTACCGGGTTCAATTGCGAATCAAAACCATCCATGGACCCACTCAAACACACACAAAAAATTTCATCAAAATCGGTCCAGCCGTTTAGGAGGAGTTCAGTGACATACACACGTACAGAAGAATTATATATATATATGGCCATTATGATATCCACTGGATAAACTTATTTCATACGTTACTATTATATACATTTAGACCTATTAATACAATAGATAAAACATATGTTTAAAGAAAGCTAGCATTGCTTTAGTCTAGTAACTTTAAATGAATATCGGGCGTCACTTCAGACAAATTTAAAGTGGGTTAGTTGAATATTGGTTTCCACTTTCATTTTGTCTTTCTTAATAAGTTGTCAAAAGTACCTATTATTCGTATAAAGCTGTATGTAAGAGACATGTCAATGTTTTTAGAAATATTATAACTATATCGAATCAGTTGTGCTATCTATATTCAGATGAAACAACTAATCGTAATTGTTACTTTCCGAAGATACCCGAAGGTTTTAAATTTATATTTTAGGCCAAATGCCTTTAGGCCAAATGACTTTTGTGAAGTTAATTTTTAGGCCAAATTACTTTAGGCTAAATTACTTTTGGGCTAAATGACTTTTGGTTTCATTTTTAAACCAAATGCCTTTAGGCCAAACGACTTTAGGCCAACTCCACGTCCCCAGTCATATCTCACTCATATTTTAAGGCGGAATCTATTATGGACGTGCGGAAATCGTCGGCTACAAATGTGTGCTTGTATTAAGATCACGAGCTATCAGGTAATGCAGCCATCTTCGACTCAGTAGTTAGCTTATTGCTGCCACTTGTACAATTATTATAATTTTAAGGGATTGAATACTTAAGAAACAAATAGACTCTGCCTTAAAATATGAGTGAAGAATGACCGTGATCTCGGTATGATTTCTGGATAGCTCAGTAGTTAATGTACTGGCATACTAAGTCAAAACTACCAGGTTCGATTTCACTGTCCAAGTGTCATTTTTTAATTTTCAGAAATTGATATCTAGATGGAGAAATACTCAATAAAAGCATAAATACGAGTTTTGGCTATTTGGTTCTTAAAAAAACATAAAAGAAAAACTCAAAGAGTCAATCCAAGTAAGTAGATTGACTCTATATTTAAAACGTATTTAAACACTCATAATCCAAGAAGTTAGGAGTTGTCTAAGCTGAAAGAAACAAAGCAAAAATTAACTCTAATGTTACCAACGGACTTTAGTATCATATTTGAAAGCGTAAGTAAGCCATATATTAGATTAATAATATAAATCCATTTTTTTAATCAAAAATAACACCACATTAGCGCACCCGAGCATCCTAAAAATACCTACGATTCACATGGTGAAGTGTGAACGCCCTGCGACCCCCGATGTTGTTAAAATATTATTAATGTGTGGTTGACAGGGGCGTTGCTTGAAATATATTTGGGGGAGGGGGTTAAACAGTGTTTTTCCCCCACTATGAGCATTTTGAAATTATAAAAATTTCCACTTTGCAAAGGAGATCACAAGGGGAATATTGAATGAAGTGTTGGGGAGGGGGGGGGGGGATTTTGGCAGGACGGACACATAATTATTTTATATTTGCGGTGATAGCCAAGCCTTTAACTGGGTTTTTAGGTAGTTGTATATTTAAAAAAAAATATTTGTTGATACTGGATTTTTAAAGCTACAAGACTTTTTAAGTGCATATGGAACCAACTCGAATTACTATTAATTTCAGTTTACCTCCATCTGAGCTACATATCCAATTGAGCTTATATATTTATTTAGATTTGCAGATATCGTTAAAATTGTGTATTTTTAGATTAAAAATATGACTGACTTTAATACAGTGGTTACCAACATTTTGTAGTATATTACCACAACTTTGCTCCGTGCGGCCAATGTGACCCTTTGATAACTCAAAAGTGTTCAAATCCCAGTTTTAAAGTGTTTTCACTGTGTATTACTACTAGCCCGGACTAACAGCTAAATACACCAGTAGGATAGGTAGAATTTAGAGTAAATCTACACATATTTATTTTGAGGGATATTAGGATAAACTACCCCTGACCAGAATTAAAATCCTTACTTCACCTTCACTAACAAACAAAACCAAAAAAAGTGACATTAATTCCACATATCCATTATTTCTTGTTTTAATTACTATAAATGCTTATAATAATGATTATATGCGACTAATATGTAATTAAAGAGAATCAACAATCATGGGTTTGGGGGACGATCTTTTTTATGCTAGCAGCATTACAAGGCTGCCACAGTAAACCAAGTCAGCAATAAGCTATCAGAATAGAATAGCCAACAGAAATCTAAGCAGTAGCTAGGTCATTTTTAGCACTTTAACACATCACTTTTGACGTTTCTATTAGAATTTCACCTCTTCCTATGATAATTAAAATCTTTGAAAAATTAAATATAATGCTAAACCTATATATTGTGAACCCACACAAAACACGCTGTGACCACCAGGTTGGAAACCGTTGCCTTATTATTACACATTTGGAAGCAATATTTAACTAGTAAGCTCCTTGAACTGTAGAACTCACTTATAACTCTATCAAAAAATTAGCAATTTGGCCATGTTTATTTAAAAACATTTTCAGCTGTAAAATAAAGAAAAAAAAATGTAATTTATCAATATCCCCACAGTATTTTAATACCTGTCTAACAATGTCCTTCTTCATAACCTCATGGATGTGGCCCTTAAATGTTAATACTGGTAAGTGAATAAATTATTCAACACATATTGTAATTTGGCTCATGAGGATGAAGGGGATTCCCCTGAAATTTTATAAAATAGCTTATGGCAAATTAAAAATCAGTACTATAAACAAAATGGTTATAGAAAATTTCATGCAAATCGAACACTAAATAAGAATTTAAAAATGTATCCCAAATTGGAATATGTTGATTAAAAACCTTAATTTTTTTTAATGTTGTCTACTTAATCAAATGAAAACTTATAAGAGTTGTAACAATGTAGCACAGCCCTAATTTACTCCTCTTCCTTCATTTTTGATTTAAGCCTATTTAAATTGCTTTAATGGAAGCATATTTTAATAAACAATGAAATAAGATACTTCAGTTCATTTCAAAATAGTATGGATACTTGCTAGAAAAATTAGTTTGTATTTCATAAGTCAAACTTTATCACTAACCTCAATGTCCTCATTTCATCAGCCATAGCTTTTGATAAGAAAATTATTAAATTTTGTGTAATACTCACTACATTTAAACCTTCAAATTTAATAAAGCATTAATTAAGGCATTGTCTGTACAACATATGTTAATTTAAATAATAAAATTGCGATAGTCTAGCAGCCACGAAAGTCACAACTAAAAACACTTAACAATAAACAAATCATTGACTGACAATGCGGCCACTTCAAGCATTGATGGCTGAAATAAATTTTTCTACTGGGCAGCTCACGTTCTCTTATGATTCGTTTCCATTCCGCATTCAGCATACACTCACCGGCCGTTGTCTCTACCTACTGACAACGGCGCTACTAGACTACTTGATTAACTAAGCTTTATTCAATCTACTACGGAAGGAATCTCCTTTCATTGTTTGATGGTTTTTGAAGTTTGAATTTTTAGTATAGTATGGCTCAACATTTGGGAAAATTTAAAATTGTCTGTACAAGTCTGTGGTTAAGGACTATCATAATATAAAGTGATGGGGTACAGAATAAACCTGGAATTTCCCAAATCCAGATATGAAATCTCACCAAATTCCCAACTTTCAAGCTTTTAACCAAAATTGGGGTGTGACGCCCCGGAGGTTAAAACCTGGAATAGTAAGGAAAGTAAATTTTTTTTAGGATTAAACTCAATATTCAGAAAACCGTGAATGCATAAGAAGAATAGTAATATAAATAATTTGATTTCACAATACATTTGTTTTAATTGTATTTATTTATTGCATCAAATTTAACTACATATTAAAAAAACAGTGTATCCATTTTAATCTCTGGTTTTATTTTCTACATATCAAGATATTTAATAAAATCATTTAATTAAAATGATCAATAATGATCCGAATATTTATATTAAACATCTGTTGAACAATACCTTAATTAAAACAAGTTCACACTATATAGGACACGCCAAGTTATCCATGCGACTAAGCCAACCAGAAGTGCTTTGATGATTTTATCGGCAATATAAAACCTATACAAAACAAAGAAATATTATTAGTAACTTAATTTATTACCATTGATTCTTACTAAGATAGTGTCTAAAGGCGAATCTGCAATATGAGAAAATTACTGTTAAAATTTAAATAGCAAAATCATTATTAGTATTGTATTTTTTATATTTTTATACTATGCCTCAATAAACCAAAGTTTAATTGAATAATCTTTATATGTATCTATCCAATGTGTTCTTAAATTACGGTTCACAGTTTGAATCTATTATCGCATTGATCTTTGCTTTAATGGGTTGAACATGTTGACCGAATATGACAATAAAAACAAATAGTTGAATATGTCTTAAAATTCAGGAATTTACTTAAGTTGAATTTAAGTGATATTTACAATAGTGTAATATATGTATATTTACTATAAATTACACTTCAAATCACTTTTAGCTTTATATTCAAGGTCCACACTCATCTGGAATTTTAAAAATCAAAGAGCTTTCAGTTTTCTAATAATTACAATTGGTTTGGTAAAAATATGATATTATAAACGGTTTAAAAAATATGTATATTAAGTTATTTTAATCAAATGTATACTAGTAGGTCTACGATTTATATAGATTTGTAAGGAATTTTAGTAAATTCAGAATCCTAATTTATATAAAATAAAGTAGATTCGTATCTATATATATATTTATATTTGGATCTCAACATAATAATACATTTAATATTTGGCCACCCACTCCGGTGACTGCATGATCTAAAGCGATATTCTCGTGTTGGACTATACCACCGAGGACGGGGATATAGGTGTTCGATTCCAGTCGAATCACTTGAGGATGTTTATTAATAAATTGTTTTCTATACTCCCTCCATTAAAATTCTGGCACACTTTCTTATATTAACTTATCCTAATCCCTAACACATTAGTGTAAAAAGTATAGCATGAACGGGTAATGAGACACGGTGCTAAAAAAAATTAAAATAGCATGAGAGTATATTTTAAATTAGTGTAATACAGCATAATAATTCTAGGTAAATCTAATATATATTTCCCATTATAAAGGCAAAGATAATACCTAAAAATAATGTCAATGATTGATATTGACGCTTTTATCACTATGGTAGAGGTTATCCTTAAAATTTCCCATAAACAATACACATCATAGAATCCTTGTTTACAGTCTAAGGGAAATATCCTGGCATCTACTTCAATATTTGAAAGTGACAACACAAACTCCCCTTAAATATGGTGAACCATTGTCAAGAATATTTGAACCACTGTTGGTTTTGAATATGTAACCATCAAAACTGAATCAACTTACACAAGAATAACATATGGAATTCCCATCTAAAAGGTTGCCAGCCAGTAATTGCCATTGTAATTCTTAGACTACTGTGTCAATGAGGTTTTGGTAGTTAATGAAACTTAAGATTTATCAGGATATTTTGTGTGATACGGTACAAGTCGTAAAAAATATAATATACGGACTGTCGTTCCAAATTCTAGCTGATTTACTGAAGTGAATAAAGAAAAAATTCTATTTTCTCAAAATCGGCATCAACAATTTTGATTACATTTAATTTCAAAGCATTTATAAATTTTTAAACAAAATGGTTAATCTCAATATTTCGGCAAATACCTGTAAGAGATTCAGTCTGATGAATAATTTTTTTGTCATATTTCCGAAACTATTTGAGATATAAAATTACTTCTCATTACAAATATGTAGATCTATTTATAATACAAATATTGTATTTGAAACATATTTTTATAAAACCAATACTTTCAATCTATACGCATATATATATATATATATTTTTTTTTTAACTCTTCGGTGACCTGGTGGTCTAGGGGTAAGGTGTCAGACTTTTATGCTGGAGGCCGGGTTCAATCCTCGGTCCCGGCAAAGACTTATCTTATTACCAAACCCTTCCTTCACCTCTGACAAGACATCTTGTGATGTGGGGAATGCCAGGCCTCCACCGTGGTTCGGATTCCACGTTAAACTGTAGGTCCTTCATTTCATCTCACAATCACCCAACCCATTACACATTAGCGTAAGAGCATATAACCCGAACAGGTAGTAAGACGCGGTGCTAATAATAATAATTTAACTCTTCGAATAGGCTACTAAAGTATTGATACCGTAAAATATCTAACCTGAAATGTTGATGACTATTAACGTCTCATAACCCCCTGAACCCTAAAAAGTGGTCTTCTTAATTTCATCTGTCTGTGTGTCTTTTTAATCACATAATTAATAGTAGTGAAAAGTGAGAAAGGAAAAAATTGATATTCTCAAAATCGGCTCTAAAAATTTTGATTAAAAATAGTATCAATGCGTTGATTAAGATTATAAATAAACTGACTATTTTCATTTTCTCATGATCGTGAATTTTAGGGTACTTTACAAAAACTGAAATTTCCGTAACTCTGCAAGTTTTGAGACACTGAATAACTTATCATTGAAAAATTGTAGTACTATCTATTAAAAATATAAAATTTCTATATGAAAAATATTTTTTGCAAAACCAACAGTTTCTGATATACTGAAAAATTTATTAATACATCTTTATTACATTCAGTTGTAAAGATATACTACTTGAGTTTTAAAGCAATGATTCTCTAATGCTATAGATTAAGAAATGAGTATTTCTGTCAAAAATTGTATGTTATCTTAATTTCAACCACTTAGGAAATATATTGTAGAACTATTATCTATCTCTATTATTTATATTCAATAGTCAATATTTACCTATTTTAGTGGTCAAAATTTATAAATGAGGAATCTAATAGGAATTCAATAACCATAAGATGCGCAACCCCTAATAGAATGTTGAAAATTTAAAACTGGAAATCGACCTTTTAATACGGAATGTTGACCCTTGGGCACATAATATCACTATTTTTACTTTCTCACTACCTTACAGATAGAGACAGTGTTGTGAATGCCAACAAAATTGAAATCAATATTTTGATGGATGTCGACGTCTCATGATAGCCCGAACCCTAAACAATTGTTTTCACAATGCCACCTTTTTGTGTCTGTCAATCTGTCTGTCAGTCTGTACCTTGGACTAGAGTCTAAACTATTTTACCGATATGGCTAAAGCTTTGTATATAGGGTTGTCATAGATTCACCCCGAGGAGTTTTTGGAATTTTATATTCAAACCTAAAATTAAGCGTAGTTTCCTTAAGGGCAATAAGCGAACAAACCGAATTTACCAAAATCGCGGTCAATAATTTTGAATAAATTTCATTTCTAAACTTTAATCAATATTTCAAACTAAATGGATACTCTCAAGTTTCCGTCAAAATGACTTTAAGGGTCCCGGTCTGATGCATAAATTCTAATTTTCAATTTTATTTCCGTAAGTCTTTAATTTATTAAACTACCTATCATTGAATACGTGTGGATCTATTTATAATAAACCTTTTTTACTTGAAATATATTTATTTAAAAACCAAAAGTTTTCAAACACGTAAATATATTTTTCTTTAACTTTGCCAACATTTAAGGTAAAGTATTACGAACATCAAATAATCTGCCCAAGATGTTGATGGATGTCGACGTTTCATGACCAACGAACCCTTAAAAGTGGTTTTTGCAACGCCGTCTGTATGTGTGTCTGTCTAACCGTAAAATTAATACCAGTTTACTAGAGGATGAAAAGATAAGAATTCTATTTTCTCAAAATCAGCTCTAGAAATTCTATCTCTCTCATTTTAGATTCAATAGTCAATAATTACCTATTTTATTAGTCAACATTTATAAAAGTGAAAATTAATAGCAATGTGATAACAATAAGATATAAATGCCCTAGTAAAATTACGATATTTTCAAACGGAAGTAAACATTTTAATACGAAATTATGATCCTCGGGGACCCAATATCGATATTTTTTATTGGTCCAAATATATAAATGAAGAAGTTGATTCTTAAAAATAAAATTATGAAATTTAACACCATGAATAGAAAATGTTGTACGTATGTCTAGCCCAATTTTTTCTCAGGTTTGCTAATACCGTATATATTATATTATGAATTTTAAGTAAATATCTCCATTCCTAAACAATATAGCAAGAAGGTTTGTCCAGATTTCCGTACCATTAATTTTATTTTCTCACAATCTTACAGGCATAGAAAATATTGTAACATCAAACAAATCAAACGCGATATTTTGATAAATGTCGTCGTTTCATGATCCCCCCTAATCCAAAAAGAGTTTTTTTGAATTTTTGTCTCTCTATTGGTCTGTACCTAGGGCTAGAGCATAAACTATTTACCTATCGGGCTAAAATTTGATATCTAGGGTTTTCATAGGCTTGCCCCGAGGAATTTTTGGTATCGGATATCTAGCCCTAAAATTAAGGGTAGTTTAATGAAGGGCAAGAAGATAAAAAATTGATTTTCTTGAAATCGGGTCTAACGACTTTGATTAAATTTCATTTCAAAACATTTATAAATATTTAATACAAAATGGTTAATCTCAATATTTTAGAAAACTGACTTTAAAGGTTCTTGTCTGAAGCGTAGATTCTCATTTTTTATCATATTTCCGAAACGTTTTGAGATATTAAATTACTTATCATTGAAAATATGAAGATCTATTTTAGATACAAATATTTTATATTTTTATAATACCAATCAATTTCAAGCTTTACACACGCGCATTATTAACAGAAAATAAGGTAAAAAAAAAGATGCCTTTAGCCTTCTTCCTACACTCCCGGGTAGCCACAATATCTAAGGCATGACTATTGTTAAACTAGACTGCTGAGGACGGCTGCAGAGAGTGGTTTCTTACTAAATGGTTTCCATACACTCTCCAGGCAAATATGGGTGAACTTAGTCTAAATTACACCTATCTCATCTCTAGCCCAGTAGTGTAATTAGTACATAGGCATATGACCTGAACGTGTAGTCAGCCATGGTGCAAAAAAAATCCGCCCCTATTTGTCCTTAAATATCCTACTAAGGGCGTATTTTGCTCAGTGAGGTCAAGCAAATATTTAAAATACAAAAAAGTTTATATGTATATAAATATATAGTAGTTTGTTTATAAGATACCGATGGTATCTTTTTTTTTTTTTCCTTTATAAGGGCGGCTAACATACTTTCTGCTCTCGTTTACACCCTTGTCTATCACGGCCTCAAACTCCTCCATGGTATTGTTTTTTATTTTATCATAGTGATCTAAATCCTTAGGATTCCATATTACCTGGAGTGGCTTATAGATCTCTATGAGCTTAATTTGCACTTTTTAGACCACTACATTTCTATACAATATGCTAAAATAATGATATAATAATAAATATTATTATTATTAACTCTCACTTACACTAGGAAATACACTCATCTAAAGATACATATAGACCTACAAAAATCAAAACACACGTGCGACTACGCTGTTCTTCGGCCAATGACTATATGTTCGGGGGAATGTTCGTATAAGCGTCCAGACTAAAACAAGACCTTTGATGTGACGGGCAAATACCGACAACTGATGGATCGGTGACGAAAAGAACAACGATCACATTTTGTTAAAATGTGCAGTTCGGTAAACGGTCCACACTTGTCGCGAACATGTTAGTGTTTATTGTTCTGTTCAAGTCTGGATGGGGCTTAGGGAAAATGTTTTTACAGCAATGATCTATCTATATCATTTTAGATTCAATAGTCAATATTTACCTATTTTATTTGTCGAAATATATAAATAAAGAATTTAATAGCAATAAGGCCCTAATTACCTCAATGTGTCGATGGGCCTTTAAACCCAAATAATAATAATAATAATAATAATAATAATAATAGCAATGCAATAACCATTAAATGTGCAATCCCTAATAAAATTTTGAAATTTTAAAACCGCAAGTCGACATTTTAATACGGAGTGTTGATCCTTGGGGTCCAATATCATTATTTTTACTTTCTCACTAACTTACAGGTAAAAAAATTATTGTGATCCTCAAAAAAATTGAAATCGAGATTTTGATGAATGTCAACGTTTCATGATCCTTCGAATCCGAAAAAGGTTATTTTTATCAATGCCGTCTGTCTGCTTGTCCATCTGTCTGTCAGTCTAAACTATTTTACTGGTTGGGCTAAAACTTGGTATCTAGGGATTACATAGGATTACACTGATGAATTTTTGGAATTGGATAACCAACCCTGATGTTAAGGGTAGTTTTCTTAAGGTTGAATAGAGAAAAAATCGATTTGATCAAAAACAGCATTAACAATTTTGATTAAATTTCATTTCTAAGCTAAGATCAATATTACAAGCAAAATGCCTACTATAAATTTTTACGTCAATATGACTAAGTGTTACGGTCTGATGAGTAAATTATAATTTTTAATCTTATCTCCATAAGTCTTTGAGATATAAAAAATTATATTACATTGCATACATGTAGATACATTTATAATAAACATCTTTTACTTGAAATATATTTTTATAAAACCAATAGTTTTCAAGCTATTTGAAAAATATATGCAATTTTAACTTTTCCAAAATTTAAGATAAAGTATTATGACTGTCAATAACAATCTAACCTGAGATGTTGATGGATTTCGATTTTTAATGACACCCCAAACCCTAAAAAGTGTTTTTTTCTGCGCTGTCTGCCTGTGTGTCTGTTGAACCCTAAAATTAAGAGCAGTTTACTAAAGGCTGAAAAGAGAAAAATTTAAATTTGCTCAAAATCGTTATCTAGGCGTTGATTAAGATTATAAGCAAAAAAGCTTCTTTTTTCCCCCATAAAAATAAATTTTAGGGTCCTTAACACAAGCAAAAATGTCTGTGTTTCCGCAATTATTTGAGGGACTAAATAACGTATAATTTTCCAATTTTCGTACTCTCAAAAATAAAAAGATCTTTTTGAAATGTATTTTTATAAAAACAATAGTTTCTAAGATATTAGCAAATATATCAATACAATTTTGTGATCTTTTGTTTTGAAGAGATACCACTTAATTATAAACGAAATCATTCTCTAATGTTATAGAGTATGCAAATAAGTAAGTCTTTCAAGAAGTTGATGTTGTTTTTCCTTTGACCTCTTAGAGGAAATGTTTGTACAACACAGTGGCGAATCCAGGATTTTCGTGAGGGGGAGGGATGGGTTCTCTCAACATGCTCGTATCAGAGAAGGGGGAGGGGGGCAGCTACAGAAATTTTGAGATAAATTACTTCACAATTTGAGAATAAATCTTTAAGTAAATGGAATTATTCAGATTTTCAAACAATCAAATTTTAGCTCCACTCTATAGTATAGCTAATTATTTCTCATTCTTAATCGAAATTTAACACTAAGCCATACGTACACGTTATGTGTATGATGTTATTCAAACATTTTGCTAGGAGTAGGTTATTTGAAAATAAACTATTTTAAAGATCTTTATTAATAATAATTGAATTAGTAATAATAAAAATGATTAAATAATTTATACATAAAACATATTTGTGTAACATGGTGATGGGCGCGTAACTTAAATTTTTGCAATTTAATAAACTCCTACTTTTACAATTTTAATACTTAATGTGATTTTTTAACTATTGATAATCATTACCGTACATTAATCATTTAATAATATTACTAATATTAAAATTTAAAAAAATCAAATTTGGCTAGTGAAATATTATTACGTGACTATAACTTTAACGTTAATGTGATTGATTTAATTTCTTGAAGGGGTGGCCATGCTCCTCACGCCACACGCCCCATTTCTTGATCTACCTCTCTCATTTTAAACTCAATAGTCAATAATTACCTATTTTACTGGTCACAATTTATAAAAGAGAAATTTAATAGCAATGCTATAACTATAACATGTGCATCTCCTAATACAATGCCGAAAATTTAACAATAAGACAAAATTATAATATGAAGTGTTGACCCTTGGAGACCCAATATAAATATTTTTTATTGGTCCAAATGTGCAAATGAAGACTAATACTTTGCATTAAAATTATAAAATTTAAATCCGCGAGTCAAAAAATTTGATGTTTTTATAGCACAATGTGTTGTCGTGTTTACTCATGTATATTATAAAAAAGATTTTGACTAAATATCTCAATTTTTAAACAATAGAGCGAGAAATTCCGTAAGGATTTCTGTACCATTAAATTATATATATTAACAATTAAACCCTAAAGAGTAATGCACAATTGGCAGATTAAGTGTACTAAGGCCCATATCCAGGGGCGGATCTAGATCATTTTCATAGAGGAGTCATAATTATAAATTACATAGTCACTTACAATGATAGATTTCTCTTTAAGGCCATTTAATAATTTATCATATTTATTTGATCTTATGTATGTTTTAAACTATAATCATCCTCTCCAATTATTTAAAATCAGAGAGTTTTTTATAAACTAATTGCTGTAGCCCTACCTCTGAACATTTTTTTGAAAAATGTTTCACTCTAGAAGCTATGAGTAGTCTTTGCCATGATTTTTAAAAAAATGAGATTATTTTATACATTATAAGCCACCATTTAAAGTATTACTTACCTAGAAATTTGGAAATTTGGATGCCCTTCTAAGCTATTTAGATTGATCCTCACCTTAGTTTTATAGAATAGTTAGATACCTCTAGAACAGTGGTTCCCAACCTTTTGTGGCCCATCTCCCCTTTCTGGAGGTTGACTAACACCTATCGCCCCCTTTTCATTTTCATTGTATGCATAATTTTAAATTGAAGAAAGGTGTAAATAATAAAGCAGTTTTTTTATTATTATAAACAATTTTACTACCGTATATAAAAACAACCAAAGCAGTTTTATCCGGTCACTCTTGTATAAAATAGAAAAAAAATTTACATTTTTTACAGATTTTTTTAAATAACAAAGAAGTGAAATAATTAACTAAGATCATTGATGTACATTTAAAAAACGGCAGTACATGTTTTCATTTTTAAATTGGAATCTGGAAAAATTAAGAAAGTTGTTAGTTAAAATTTGAAAAAATAAATGAAAGTTTGAAAATTTATTATTGTTTTATTTTACCTTTTCAATGGCTGCCTTGTGCTTGGTGGATTTCAGTTAAAGCTTGAATATCCGGCTTTATGATCGTCAAGTTCAGGCGCAAGTCTCCTTTGAGGCAAATGTCCAACTTATTTCTTTGTTTTGTGAGGAGCTGGACGACAGAACTAAATCATTTTTTAACTAAATATATTGACGGGAACGAGATGAGAAGTGGTTCAGTTTTTGCCCACAGTTGTGGATAAGTGTCCATAATCTTCACCCAGCCTAACTCGTAACTGCTCTGCTTGAAAATGATTTTCGCCTCACAGTCATACTTCAGATCTAGAAACTCTGTCTGCAAAGAGTTATCAAGCTTATCCACAGCTTCAAACTAGAATGGATCTAGAATCCAATAAGGAATTTGTAACTTGGTCAAATCTTAATTCCATGTAAGTTTTTAACTAGTCAAGGTGATCAGTAAAAATTAGGATTTTGTCTTCTGAGAGTTCAGGAGTCCCGTTAGCATACACTGAACACATTTTAAGGGTAGGAAACTGAATCAGCTCTTTACGGCCAATATTTACCTTGTGAATATCAAACTTGGCGAAGAATGATGAAAGAATTCCTTTGGCCTTGATATGGTTCATCTTGTTTCCTTGAAGCCTTATATTGACTTCGTTCATTTTTTCAAAAATATCTGTAAGGTACGCAAGTGCCAACTTGCGTTGCTTCAAATTCTCACTTAAAACAGGATCAGACGTGTTGATAAACTCAGTAACCGTGTCAAATAATTCGAAGAAACGGCGCAAACAGTTTCCTTTAGAAAGCCACCTCAGGGCCGTATGTAGAATCAAGCGTTCGAATTCCTCACCATTTTCATCGCAAAATTGTCGGAACAGACGGTCATTGAGGGAATTAGCTTTAATCTTGTTGACACCAGTAATGACCAGTTTTAGGGTTTCATGCAGGACACCACTCAATTTTTTCGCAGCTAAGTGTTGACGATGAATGACACAGTGAATAGTGATGACCTCTGTCACTCCTTTATTAAGGTGGGCTAGAAACCCAGCATGATGACCTGACATGGCAGGAGCATCATCTGTAGCGCAAGCACTCACGTTTGTTAGGGGAATCTCTTTTTCCTCAAAATAAACATGTACCACTTTAAAAATCGACGATCCCTTCGTATCAGTGATCAAAGTTCTAGCAAACAGCATTTCCTCGGTAATTTCCTTTTGTTCATTGATAAACCTCACATAAGCTAATAAAATTGCTTTGTTATTAATCACAGTTGATTCATCAATCTGCAATGCAAATTTACTTTTTTCCAACATATTGGTGAGTTTGGATTCAACGTCTGTAGCCATTTTGTCAATTCGCCTGGAAACAGTATTGTTGCTCAAAGGAACCAATTGACCTATCTTATTACTAGAGCCCTCGCCTAGCATGATTTCAACAATTATTTTGGTAGCCGGTAAAACAAGAGTTACGCCAATTGTGTGGGGTTTACCACATTTAGCGATCAATAAAGACACCTCGTAAGAAGCAAGAAGACCTTTATCAAGATCGGTTGCTCAGTTTTTAAATAATTCACTCACACTAGGCCATTTAACAGCTTTAGCTTTGAGGTGTTGAAAAAAACTAATTTCTTTACTCACTTTATCACTGTGTACTCTTGATAAATGATCTTTCATTCGCGAAGGCTTCATGGCTTCATGGCTTCATTACTAGTAAATGTTTTATCACACAAAAGACTATGTGGAAACTGCACATTTTGCAGTGACGTGATAAAACCGAATTTTAAATACTCAGCTGAGTATTGACGACACTTATTCTTTGAATCCATTGTGCATGAACTTCTACACTTCAAAACAAACGCACAAAAACTGATGGTGAGGCACACAAAGGCTAGTGAAGAATGAAGACGAATGTAGGTCAATGGCAAGTGTGTTGTGTTGGCAGGAGGGGGAGGGGGTTGAGTCACAAGTAGGCCGCGCTGAACAACAGGTGGGGGACTGTGAAGAGGGGTGAGTGCAGTGAACTCGCCGGCTGAGAATAGCCAGTGACTCGTGCTACCCGGCAACTTCTACTGTACAGTACTATTTTAATTTTTCCCCCTTTGAATTCTCATCGCCCCGAAATCGCCCCCCACTTATTTATTGCCCCCCTGATAACCCAAATGGCCCACTTGGGGGTGATTGCCCCCAGGTTTGGAACCACTGCTTTAGAAAATAATCTTTGAAGTATCTTCAAACCACTGAATTTTGAAAATGGAATTATTTCAGAAACTAGATTTTTTGGGGTGGTCCTCGCCTGAAAATTCTCAAAATGGCATACCTATAGAATCTATTTGGAGTGTTTCACCCCTAGACATTAATGAAATTTGGATGACCTTGGAAGATATTTAGAACATTCCTAACTTGACTTTTTCTGCCAGTTCCATAACTCTAGTCTAGTAATTATTTAAAGCGGGTTTTTTTTTTGCGGCAAATTTTTGACAATAGAATGCATACAGAAGTCATTAGGAATTTGATCTAAGGCCATATTTAAGCTTCATATTTGATAATATCAGAGGATTTTAAATGTATCTAGTGGGGAATTTACTCTCGGGTGGGGCATGTTATTTTCAGGAGGTTAAGAGTTCCCCACAGTTCGGCCGATCTTGCCGTCCACACATGCTCTATATTTGGTATTCGTGGATGAACTGATTTCAGGCAATGATTAGTCTTATTTGATATTTGGTAGTCTCCATTTCCTTGCGGAAACATGTTCGTTACTCGCTATGCACGACAAATATTCTTAAAAGTAAACGAATATTTTATCCACACTTGCATAGTTCATATCAGACTCGCAATAATGCACGTTTTCAGAAATTGAATAAACGGGACGAATAACGCACAAGTGGACTCGGCTTAAGAGGTGTATGCACGTAAAGAAAAAAAAAATGGGTGTGTGTACTTATGTACGTGCGTGAGAAGTTATACTTCTTTGGCATCATTAAAAAATAAAAAATAATTTTATAATATTTAGTATTAATTATGTTAAATAATAATATTTTAATTTATATCAATAAATAATACATACGGATAGTTAACCTCAATTATATTGGAGCACTTGAAAAAGTCTATAAGTACAACTTTTTTCACTAATATTTACGAATAGTAAATAATATTAATCAAAAATTCAATTTAAATCACTACTGGGCCTGGATTCACCAAAGGTAGCAAATAGTTGCACCAGCGCAAGTTTGAAATATGTTCCAAATCCCTATTTACTAAAAGAAGCAGGCGCAATTTGAGAGCAAAGTTGCGCCTTTTATTTGCCACCACTCAAGAGTAGGCGCAACTATTAAATCATGATGGTCACTTCAATAAATTTAAATGGTGGCATATTATTGTATTGGCTTAAAATACAATTAGTTACAAAATTTGTTTCAATTTAGACAGTGGTAACAAAACAATTACGTACCTTTTATTGTTGGATTTTTACATTCAAACAACGCAATGGCATTTCTTGCAGTATTACAAAACAAAACTACGAACTGTGTAATCTTCGTCTAGATCCAAAGAGGTTTGTATTCCTCCAAGTCCAAAGACATCTCGTCACTAAATATGGCAGTTAGTATAACTTTAAAATAAGTTTTAAAGTTTCTATAAACATTAATGTTTTATTAATGCAACTTAAACTTTAAACTAATAATATAAATAAATACAAAAAAAAATATTTTAATTTATATCAATAAATAATACATAAAGATAGTTAACCTCAATTATATTGTAGCACTTGAAAAAGTCTATAAGCACCATTTTTTTCACTAATATTTACGAATAGTAAATAATATTAATCAAAATATTCAATTTAAATCACTACTGAATATAATTTATTAGCACATATATAATTCGCACTTGTATGAGACTAAAACACTTGTTGTGAATGTAGAAACTAGAAATATGTGGATAAATATTATATATATGAACACAATGATCAGAGACGACGAGCGTACCAACATGCGCGACTAACAAAGGTTCTATTTCTATTTTGTTGGTAGCTTTTTTTTTTCGAGACTTAATGAGCGGTTTAACTTCAACCTGTTATTTTTGTGTTACAGTGATGCGCGCGCATCTTGAAATTTCACTCTCATCATTTTTTCATAACGCGCCTAAAGAAGTATAACTTCAAAAATTGTAGATTATCCGTGCTGTATGGTTTTTCTAAAATTTGAACTTTAGTTTTGATTTTTATATTAATTTTTTAACTTTCACAGGGGGGTCAACGGACACTTTGACCCCTTTATCCCTCCTGAATCCGCGCGTGTCCGTATTGGCTGACATGATTGTGGTAAGAGAATATTTACAGCGTTACAAACCGTTAAAATGTCCGCTACTTTCAGTGTGTTTGGGCCTCTCTGTTACTCTTCGACCAAACCTCGTTGTTATTAATAAATAAATGTAACGGTGCACCGTACTGATTCTATCCTGCTTTTATCTTAAAATAGACCATACTAAAATTTCGTAAGATCTGTGAAACAAAATAATGGACCTATAAATTGTTGAGTAAATACTACCGTAAAGTTGATACATGAAATAATATACATTTTAACTTACTTCCTTTATGGTATTAGAAACGTCGAACATTGATACAGAAAAATTGGTAAAAAAGGAACAACATTGTTTACCAATAAACATAGAAGTAAAATTCATTTTCAAAGACCAGAATTGAAAAGTATTTGTATATATATTTCTTATAATTCAGAAATTATTAGTTTTATAAAAAATATATTTCAATTAAAATATTTTTACTTTTTGTTGTACTACAACTTTAGAATGATATGTTATTTCGAATCTCAAATAGTTTTGGTAAAGTTATAAAAATTGGAAAATTTCCTATTTGTAAATTACCCTCAAATTCATTTTAAAGTCTTTTAACCTACATTTAATTTTGGGTTATATATATGATTCCAAAAATACCTCAATAAACCTTAAAAAACCCCAGATAAAAAAATAGCCAAATTTGCAAAATAGTTTCGGCTCTAGGCCGAGGTACAGACGGACGGAATTGTGAAAATCACTTTGGTTTCAGGTTCAAGGGTCATGAAACGTCGACATTTATCAAAATCTTGAGTTTGATTTTTTTCACGATCACAATATTTTGTTTCCAAGATGTCGAGGGAAATTAAATGGAGAAATAAAAAATCCATTCAAACATTGATCAGCAGATACGATGTGATATGTATATGTATGCACCCGCCAACCTTTAAACAATTAGCAAACTACTTGACCATTACTAAACACCTTACAACTAACATTATTACTTACTTCATTAATCGAGATTTTCCCTCAGGGATCGTGTCAGTTGATTCTTTAAATAGATAAAATCTTGCACCATCTACACAAATTCTTATGTAATCTCTACAATCATAAGTATTACTGTCAAAATAGAAGATTTTTTTGTCTTCTGGGGACAAAGATTGGTATAGGTTCATACAATTACGGTTATCGTAATTCCAACTAAATCTAGTAAAGTACTTCATGGAAAGCATATATTTATCAATTTTTCTGTAGAGCTTTACCAACCTGTAAACAAACAATTCTATTAAAATTATAATATTTTAAGCTTTAACTGAACACAGCTAATAATTAATTACTGAAATAAATTATTCTAATTAGAAAAATACAATTATTCTAACTATATTATTATATAAATGTAATAATATAAACAAAAGTAATTTTACTATACCAAATTGTTAGCTTGTAATATAATAAATAAAGATTATATTATTAATGGAACAGTCACGTGTTTCAACTCACATTGGGGGATTTCCCATAATTACGAAGGCAATGTCTAGAAGAGCACCTGGTATGACGTGAACGAAGATGGCGAACAAGCGATACCAAAACACGGTCTTAAATGGGATGACCCAAGGATACCAGATAGCCTGTGCAGAGGGTACCTCTAGTATTCTCTCTAATACCACGTTTGTATTTTCTAGAAGAGTCAATGTGTTTTGACCACTCACGTAATTGTAGATGGGAATGTTCTCGTAGGGATCTCTGGAATAAGTTACACACAAATATTTCTTGTTTCTAGATAAATTGACTTCTAAAAATTCACAGGAACAAAACCCTACACAAAATTAGACTTTCATTTAATTCTTAAACATAAGATTTTAGAAAACATTTGTGCACCTTTCAACTAATTAACCATTTTCAAATTTAGCTAGAGATTGATTTTATATATTGAAATTGTTCATTAATATTATACTACATGGACTTTTTCGATCTATTATTTAAAATTGGAGATATTTACTCAAAACTCTTAATATGAAACGAAATATTAGACACTAGCGAACCCAAGCATAAATTTCACTTTCTTATTGAAAACATTTTTTAAATCCCGTTTTTAAATTTTATAATTTTATTTTTATGAAATTAATGTCCTCATTTGTATGTTTGGACCAATAAAAAAGATCAATATTGGGTTCACAAGGGTCAACAATTCGATTTACAATTTCGACTTCCTGTTAGCATTTTTGATATTTTTTAGGTGTATCACATCTTCATGCTATCGTATTTTTTTATTAAATTCCTCATTTCTAATTATTTTGACCAATAAAAAATTAAATAACGACAATTGTCTCTAAAATGGATATAGATCATTGTTGAAAAAATATTTCTCCTAAGTGGTTGAAAGAAAGAGAATATATACTTTTGGCATACTTAGATTTCTTACTCTATAGTATTAGATAATTATTGCGTTAAAACTTAAGTAGTATCTCTGTACAACTAAAGCTCACAACATTGTACAAATATATTTTCCAATATTTCAGAAATTGTTGGTTATATAAAAAATATTTCATATAAAAGATTTTATTATTAATAGTACTACAATTTTGCATTTATATGCTATTTAGTATCTCAAATAGTTGTGGAGATACTGAAATTTCTGCTCCTTTAAGGTACCCTTAAACTCATTTTCATGAGAAAATGAAAATATCTTGCTTATATATAATTTTAATCAACGCCTAGATACGAATTTTAATCAAAATCCTTAGAGCCGATTTTAAGAAAATCGATTTTTTCTTTTTTAGTCCTTTATCAAATTACACTTAATTTTAAGTTTAAACAGACACACAGACAAACGGAATAGCAAAGCCTAACTTTTAGGGTTTGGGGGGTCATGAGACGTTAACATACATCAACATTTCAGGCTAGAATATTTTACGGTCGAAATACTTTACCTTTAGTGTTCTAAAAGTTATAATATATATATATATATATATATATATATATATATATGCATATATATATACAATATATATATATAACACACATATATACACACACAACACACACATATATATATATATATATATATATATATATATATATACTTTACATTTAGTGTTATAATAAAAAAAATATATATAATTATATTTATTTTTATGTTATGTTATGTTTATATTTATATATAAATATACATTTGCGTATAGCTTGAAAGCTATTGTTTTTATAAAAAATGAGTCATATAAAATGTTTGTAATGAAAAGTTATTTCATATCTAAAACAGTTTCGGAGATATGAAAAAAATAATTGATAATTTA
This sequence comes from Timema cristinae, assembly GCA_039000515.1. Taxonomy (NCBI): domain Eukaryota; kingdom Metazoa; phylum Arthropoda; class Insecta; order Phasmatodea; family Timematidae; genus Timema; species Timema cristinae. Next base: position 101,227 of record JBCFYV010000105.1, read on the forward strand.
TGCATCAGACTGGAGCCCTTAAAATTATTTTGCCGTGATATTGAAGATAGCCATTTTGTTTATAATGTTTACAAATATTTTGAAATGAAATTTAATCAAAATCGTTTGAGCTGATTTTGAGAAAATTTACTATTTCTCTTTTTGCCCTTCAGTAAACTACCCTTAGTCTTAGACTTGGATATCCAATTCCAAAAACCTCTTGAGCCAACCATAATAAAACCCTAACTACTAAGTTTAAGCCCTATTGGTAAAGTAGTTTAGGCTTTAGTTGAAGGTACAAACAGACAGACGGAAATTCAAAAACAACATTTTCGGATTCGGGGGTTCATGAAAAATCGAGATTCATGAAAATCTCGAGTTCGATATTTCAGACGATTGCAATACTTTCTTTACCTGTAAGATACCAAAAAAGTAAAAAGAAAAATTGGTCGTTCTGTTTCTATTTATGTTGTTTAATCATATCCAAAACACTATAGCGGAAATTCACATGTGTATATACTGGAAATGTAACGAGACGATACCGCTGGATGAGGAATTAAAATTGTGACCTCAAAAATTACCAGGTATGAACGCGTGGAAAGAAGTTTACAGGAGGAGTCGGCCCTTCTAAGGGCTGCTAGTGATATGGCCCTTTCAAGGTTCATAAATGTTGCCGGCGTGACCCTCCAAATTACCAGGTAGGTGAGTACGAGCAGCAGCAAATATGTGGAATCAGCCCTTCTCAGAACAAATCAATACACCATGGTTGAGGACAGAGGGGTCCCTACATCTCAAGGAGGTGAGAAAGCCACTGGTGGCTGCCACCAAGAGTATTTCTCCCTTCTCAGGGTGGGTGACGATTTGACCATTTCCAGGGCCACCAGGGAATCCAGTTTGGTTTCCTTGGACCTCAGTTTGGTGATTACTGCTGGCCCCCTACAAAATGTCGGTCATGATGCCAGCGTGTGCGAGTCCAATGGGTTCCTTACAACTATTGGAGGTGTGCTTGTCCCTGAAGGCCATTAAGTACTGGAGGCCCTTTTATGGGAAATTTAGCCAAAACGAGGGTGGGGGTGGGGAAAGGATGGCAAACACTCCCACCAGCACAGTGGGTGGAAACCTAACGGTGCCAACCAAAGTTCTGACCAGGGTTGATTCCAGCAATCCTTTGCTTGTAAAGACTGCAGTATGTGATAACAACCCGAGTGACATCGTAAAGGTCTATAAGATCTTCTTCAAGGTTGGCACCTCCCGTAAAGTTGTGTCATGCGGTAAGAAACGCCCGGCTGACTTCTCATTGGACTCGGAAGACTGGGCCACAAGCTTATAGCTTGTCAACAGCACATGCGATTCTGTGGGAGTTAAGGGAATGATTTCAGGTCCGACATATCGTCTACACGTGATGAGTCAAGCCAGGAGTTGGATGAAGTGTCTGATGGGTTTCAGAAATCATGAACTCAACTCAACGGAGGGGAACTGCACTGCCAGGAAGATACCAGGGTGACCCTAATCATTTAGATGTTAGCTATGGCGATGAAAGTTAGAGCAAAATTGCCCCGGGCCAGGGTCCACCTACGTAGGGTTGAGGTGGGAAATGTCTGAAACTGAAAGTCAATAACATAAGCCCTGCATAACCCCAACCAGGGACTAGTGGTTTTTGGCTGGCTCACAAAGCCAAGGAAAAGATCATACTCATAATCTTGTGTGATGTGGAGGATCAATCTAAGGTGGGAATAGCCATCCAGTAAATGCTTCGTAAGCCTTGTAGGCAGTGAGATAGCCGGGTGATCGAGCACACCTCCATTGTGGTTCGTAGGAAGATTACCGCAACTTTCGTGCATATAGCTTGGTAATCCAGTTATGGTCCAATAGCTAGGACGGTAGCGACTTTTCAGGGTTATGGTAAAGGGACTCATGACCCAGACAAATTTGGGGACATCCAGGAGGAGCTAAAGGAAGTGGTTTTCTTTGTTAAATCCACTACCTAAGTGCTCTCTCTGTGGAAACGGGACCAGAATACATACCGGAAAGAGGCAGTAATTTCAAACTACGTAGTCGCTCTGACCACCAGGGAGCAGATCATGAGACTGTACTCCATATCAGTACTGTACAGGCTCTACATCAAGGTGTAGGAATACAAGGCTCCCAGCATTATTGTGCAGTGTAATAACTGATTTCGGTTCGGTCATGTGAGAAGGATTGCCGCGTGAATACGAGGTGTGGATATTGTGGTGGTGACCACGAGAGTGTTGGGTGCCCGAAAAGGATACGATCCCTATTGAAGTGCCGGATCTTCTAAGGAGCTCGATCCTTGGCTTTGTAGGGCTGCCTGACGTACAAGTGCTTACGGTCGGCAGGGAGTTCATGGACCTCCAAGTTGCAAGAAGAGAATACGGATGGCCTATGTAAAGGCCAGAGGCCCACAGGACACTTTGCGTTATGGAAGGTGACCGTGACTCTAGCTCCATCACCAAAACACATTTGTAAAATCTTCTGCCTGTGCATTTTTAGAGAAACCCATCCCTCCACCCAGGCAGAGACACCTACTGACGCCGCCCTCCCAGAACGAGTGCCACCTGGTTCTACCTTTACGGTCGAAAACTTGTCCAAGAACGCCCCTTTCTCATTCTCATCCATATACCTCACTCCACTCTTCTCTCCTCTATGTCCCACCCCACCATCTCCGCATCATCTCAACTATCCAACCCATTATTCTCACTAAACAATCTTTACCACACTTCATCCAAGGTTGAGGCTGCAAGGCTCAAAATCTGCTTTGAAATAATCAACGACATTCCGGGACTGGTTCCATGGGACGTCTCATAGAATGTATTGAGAAAGGTCCAGGAGTTTTCGAGGAATAACTGTAGCCTTGGTCATGGTTTGTATAATCCTCTATCTAGTTATAATGGCAGCGCATCCGAATAGAAGACCACCATTGATTAAGGATCTCACATTCGCACTTTGAAACATCAACATAGTTAGGAGGAATAAGTCCAAATTTTAATGTTTCCTGGCAAAAGATCCTGTGACTTAATGATGTTGGGAGAAACCCAACTGTGCTCCGCAGTGAGGTTCTTTTGGCAGAATTTATCTGCCATTGGAGTGACCGAGAGGGGTATGTGGGCTGAGGTGGGACTTCCGTCCTGGTAAAAAGGGGCCTTGACCATCATACCATCTCCCTTCTTACCCTCCAACACGTGAAAGAAAAGCTAACAAACTGATAACCTTTATTGGCCCAGTGGGTATAATCTCATCTACTTCCATCCCAACGGCCGATTCGTTGGTGTTATTGTGGCTGACCAGGAGGTACTGATTCGTGGTACGACGCCTGTTTTAATTTGTAGTAGCTTTAATGCTAGGAAAACTTCACAGGGCTCCATAATTATGGATGTTCGGTAACGATTACTCCACGACACCATAGATTTACACGATCTAGTTGTCTTCAGCCCCTACTTCCACCTACTTATCTCTCAATAATATTTTCCTTCGGACGTCATCGAATTCATTGCCATCAGATGGATCAACCGATCGATTCTGAAGTATCTAGCAGAGCTGTACTCAAATCACAATCTATTTATTGTGGACCAGGGACGTGCAATGTCCTTCATATACCTATCTTCCTCTCCCCTGAATAAAACCATATCTTAGGTGCACTGACTGAGACAGGTTCACGAAATTTACAAACGTGTTGAGAGAGAGGTTGGGGAAATACACACATTTCAAACAGCCGCAGAAATTGATCATAGTGTGGAGTATATAACTTCCGCCATCAAAGAAGTTCTCAAAATTTTTACGCCAAGGAACCAATCTTGCAATCCTGCATAGTTGCACAAACTGTGTAGTATTTATCCTCAAATTCTTGCCTATATTCTTCAATTTCAGTAGTTGAATCTAGATCAGTTTGTTCAATTTGTAATTGAACTACCTGAAATTTGTCCCAGATTTCATTTACTTTCTTATAACGCGCCTTTACTTCATTTATGCTTGTATTTCTTTTATTAAATTGATCTAGAAATGTTTGCATACGTGTGAGACTTCCACTTAAAACACCACGATTTTTGTTAGTGATTTAAGTTGTTCTTGCGCCATAATTATTTAAAACCAATCATGAGATGCCAGAGAATAAGACATGCACAGATATACCCGATGCAAAACAAACCTTTTTTTTAAACTTCTAAGTTAACTTGCTATAGTTGTGAGCATGACACTGCTCGTTGGGATGAAACACTCACTATTAAGTTGACTTGCTATAGCTGGTCAATCGCGTGACGTCACAATGTGTTTGCGTGCGTGCGCTCTTTGTCTACAATCTACAATAGTTGATTGTAATGTTTATATTCAGCTTAGTTGAAACAATTCACATACGTCAATACTTATTATTAAAACCAGTGAATAAATGTAATAGAAAATAGTACTCAAAATAAACGTTTGAGATACACATTTTATTGTTATTTTCGTGAGAATATTACACTGATAATGCTATTTATGTGACTTGCTCACAAATCACTAACGACACTGTAATCTAGTCACTCGTTATCTTAACAATCCGGCCAGCGTGGACCAATGTTCGGATTGACAGCTGAGGAATCCCTATTTTTAACAACCGGGAGAACCACTGAATTAAGCAACTCAGAACTTACTATTATTTAATGTATTACACGAACAAAAAGAGGACCCTGTTCGGTCGCTTCATTTTATACAATAAACAAAACAAAACCTACAGGCCCATGGCAATAGAAATGATAACAATAAAACAAATGAGCATAGCAAAATGCAAAGACACACAATTCACAACACAACCTATGTGGGTCTAAATCCATGATGACCATTAGTACTTACAATTTTGTTAAAGCAGGCCCTACAATTCAATTGTACTGTACTATTGTTTTCCTGGTTTGCATTAATCCCCTTCCTTAGTACAATAATTAAGTTTGTATCTTTAATTGGCACTCACTTCTCTCCTTTAACATTTTAGAAAACATTCTAAAAATAATCTTTCGTAAGGAGTTTAGAGTATGTTATAATAACAGAAACTACAATAAGAATTGAAATGAATACTAAAAGTTGAATAGACGAAAATGATGTAAATGTGTAATCAGTTTAATAACAGAGATTGAGCAATATACTAAAGTAAACAATGATATGGGATAGAAAGTGGACTAAAAATACTGTGTACAAACATAGTTGGCATATATAAATGAAATGCAATTCAAATTAAAAGTAAAAAAGTATAAATAAATATAGTTAATAGGAAATACATATACGTGTTGACTAATTAAAATACACTTAAAATTAGTTTAATTGAATTTGAAACTTTAAACTCATTTAATTTAAAAAAAAGGATTGACATTGATTAAATACTAAATTAAAAAGATGCAATGCAGTTAAATTAATATAAGTGAAGTGAAAATAAGCAGACTAATAAAACATAATACGAATAACGTAAAAAAGAAAACGAAAATTAGTGAACATAATTAAAGAAAAGATTGTAAATTAAATTAGGAATTATGTAGAAGGAAAAATAATTCATGAAAATCCAACATACTAAAATTGAGGATTAAAGTAGGGGATAAGTTGCATAAACATTAAAGAAGTTAAGAGGGGAGTAGACTAATTAAAAAGTAAATATGAAAAAAAATATGAGTTAAAATATCTAAATCTAAGTTCATAAAAACATTAATAACTTGAAATGAATATAAATATATGTAAAAATTATCACAGTCTTGTTGTTGGGATTGACTTCCCTTACTCCTTTGTTATTGATATCCCTGTAACTATAATGTCTACAGAAGTTCTATTTTACCGACATGTTTTGGTGCTAACAATTAGACGCACCATAATCATGGAGTCCGAAGGGTGGTGGGACAAGATGAGACCGAACTCCGCTTCCTAAGTTCGGTCTCATCGTGTCCCACCACCCTTCGGACTCCATGATTATGGTGCGTCTAATTGTTAGCACCAAAACATTTCGGTAAAATAGAACTTCTCTAGACATAATCATTACAGGAATATCAATAACAAAGGAGTAAGGGAAGTCAATCTAAACAACAAGACTGTGATAATTTTTACATATATTTATATTCATTTCATGTTATTAATGTTTTTATGAACTTAGATTTAGATATTTTAACTCATATTTTTTTTCATATTTACTTTTTAATTAGTCTACTCCCCTCTTAACTTCTTTAATGTTTATGCAACTTATCCCCTACTTTAATCCTCAATTTTAGTATGTTGCATTTTCATGAATTATTTTTCCTTCTACATAATTCCTAATTTAATTTTCAATCTTTTCTTTAATTATGTTCACTAATTTTCATTTTCTTTTTTACGTTATTCGTATTACATTTTATTAGTCTGCTTATTTTCACTTCACTAATATTAATTTAACTGCATTGCATCTTTGTAATTTAGTATTTAATCAATGTCAATCCTTTTTTTTTAATTAAATGAGTTTAAAGTTTCTAATTCTATTAAACTAATTTTAAGTATATTTTAATTAGTCAACACTTATATGTATTTCCTATTAACTATATTTATTTATACTTTTTATACTTTTAATTTGACCTGCATTTCATTTATATATGCCAACTATGTTTGCAGTATTTTTAGTCCACTTTCTATCCCATATCATTGTTTGCTTTAGTATATTGCTCAATCTCTGGTATTAAACTGATTACACATTTACATCATTTTCGTCTATTCAACTTTTAGTATTCATTTCAATTCTTATTGTAGTCTTTGTTATTATAACATTCTCTCCTTTAAATACTACAAATGCTCTAGTACAATCCGGCATTGATTGTACCCAAAATTAGAGGTTTTCTATTTTCAATATTAGTAATAAATAGACAATGAACACCCGACATCAAAAACAGCGTCAAACGAAGCCTATACACTTTGTTGGACCTTGTTTACGTTTCATCTTTCCTAATGGCTAGTGGTTTCGGTGTTAGTTTGCTTACTCCTTATCTAACCCAATAAATATTAATTATTAACTCGAACAGGTATTTGTTTACAACCAATGGTTTAGTCCCCATAAACTTTACTAATTATTGGCGAGTATTTTGTGGCACATAGATTAATACCTGTTATTGAATTTCCCATACATTAGTAACACAAATTGTTTTAGACCTGTCTTTATTTAATATTTATTTTACTTCTCAGACTACCCTTATATATATATATATACTATTTTTTTGAACCTTAGTTTAGCAAATGTATTCCTGGTAAGTTTGAGTTTGTTATTGACACAACATGACACTTTTGACGTATAGTTTATTCACTTGCTATCTCGCTTAACATAATGTGACTTCATAGTGTTTTTAAATATTTTAAGAAAGAAGAATGTAATCTTTACATATTTTCTTTGCAAAAAATTAAATGAGATTGGTTGCGCCCATCCAAAACCTTTCCCCGAAATTGAAAATATTCACTTTGTACTAACACAACACAACACAACTCTCTTTACCCAAAATGATTGTTTGTCAAATCTGGGTTTTTGCACTTAGCTGTCAAATGTTGTCACCGTCTAGTAGATTCCACAGGCCTCCCCCATTGCTGATCCGTTCGTGACTCCAGCATTGGAGTCCCCTGTATGGCAGAGTTTCTCGAACCCTCGGGTGAACCATTCCAATCTCAATCCTTGTTGAGTTGTGGGCTGGGATGGTTACTTGCGGTCTCGTCGGCCCCTGGGATGGGTTTAGGGACCTCCAAGGTTGGTCCTACTGGCTCTGTAGTCTTGTTTTGGAACTTTTGCTGCGACTGATGATAGTGATATGAAATCGTGCTGCCATCAAAGTTGTTGAGATGTCATCAAATTGGCCCAGTCCACCTTCGGGAATTGCCTTGTTGTTGATTAGGCCCGGTTCACTATTGTCGACTGTCTGGTTGTGTCTTGTTTGCATGAATTGGACGTTATCTATAACGTGTAGCGATGTTGTGTCGCTTTAACTCCTTCTTCTACATGGTGTTGTTGGTCAACTCCACTCTGTTGCCATTGCTCCGCTACCATTGCACGGTCCTCGTCCCTTTCCATGGATTTCGTTTGGTAGTAATCAATAAAACGTCGGCGTGAAGTTAAAATATAAGTTTTATTTCACCGATAAATCAAATACACTAATCTATCGTGACGTGTGCTTTGGACTGGATAGAGTTTGGGAGGCCAACTAGCCTACCCTCACCAGGAGGTGTTGACTGTTCCAAGTCTCACGAGAGAGTCTCTTAACTTTACTTTAAGCAAACACACTCTGAACAATCACGTACGCTAGCACTCCAGTTTTCTAAGCCCGCCACAAAAAGCACACTTAACATTGTTATAGTCTTCATCCAGACTTGTGTAGAAATATAAATATACTATAGAATGACCAGGCAGTACTAATTGGGAATATACCAGCCATAGTGTATTTTCAGTTTAGATTCCTGGTAGATTGCCATTAACTATTTGTAAGCCTAAAGTTCCTCTTCTAGGAACTTAACCTTTGTATCTAGTGACTCATTATGGAGCTACCTCATGCTATCTAGCTCATTTAAATACCAACGTTGTAACTCTTTAAATTAGGACTTTCTATAATTAGGTATCGTTAACTATTATTATTGTAATTACTTTTTCAGTCAAAGTCTAGTAGCCGCAAGGCTGAAGTTGTGTTATATAATATTGCTTAGCCTTAAATTAATAATTGCTTCCAATTTAAATTGCCGTTGTGTTGATGCAGACGCGCCTTCTTAGTAGAATGCGTGTTAGTTCTACTTTAACGAGTAACATCCTTTCATAATATAGACACAACCATACTTGTGTTGATTGCAAGTATAACCAAGGTATTTCACAACTAACGATCACAATTGATATAGCAATGTCTTATTAACTGATTTAATTTCCTTTACTGTACAATGAGATGTTTTGGATAAAATCTCCTCCAACGATTTGTGATTCTTTCATATTGTTTGAATTTAAATAAACTAATTTGTTAAACTTGTATATCTCTCTCATACTGGTTCCTTCCTTGTTTGTATATATTTTTTAGTGTATTATTCACTTCTTCTGTTATATAGGATAAGCAGTGTTATAAAACCTCAGGCTACAATGATCCTAAGTAATATTTTTCTATCCACATATATTTTTTATTTATACAATATTTATTTTATTATGAACCTTAAAATTTTGTTTTAGTAGTTCTAATAACTAAAACGCCCAAGAAAAAATCCCATTTTAACATTGACTCTATTTGAAAATATATTTTAAATGGTGTTTATTTATATTGAACCTAATACTTGAAGAAAATGTTTTTTTTTTTTACTATGAATTATTATTTTGGTAAAACATTAGGTCAATGTATTAGGATGGGAACAACATGTGGAGTGCAGAAAACCACTGATCCCCACCCTAAGTGCTTAAAGGGGAGTAAAAAAATAAATTTAATAAAACATGACACCTCATGATGCTTTATAAAACCGTTAACTTTTAAAATGTTAGTTTTTGATTAATATTTTTTAGATTCAGAGTATTAAAACTAGCACTCTCTTTTACTATTGATACTATTTTAAATTATACCTGCATATTCACTATGTTTATACAATGTGCAAGATTAGTTAGATCAAAAATATAAGAGTACTTATTTTTTACTTTTGGTTATATTTTTTAAATTTATAACTATCCTACAGGTAGATAAATCATTGTAATTGTCAAAAAAATTAAACCCAAAATTTTAATGAATTTCAACGTTTCGTGACCCTCCCCAACCTCTTTCCCCTAATCCGAAAAAAATAGTTTTCGATTTTACGTCTGTCTGTCTGTACCTAGGAGTAGAGCCTAAACTATTTTACCGATCAGGCTAAAGATTGGTATCTAAGGTTTTCATAGGTTTGCCCTGAGAGGTTTTTGGAATTGAATATCTAGCCCTAAAATTAAGGGTAGTTTACAAAAGGTTGAAAAGAGAAACACATAGATTTCATTCCTAAGCATTTATCAATATAATTAAAAAAAATTGCTCATCTAATTTTTTGTCAAAATGTATTTAAGTGTTCTCGGCTGATGCGTAAATTCTTTTTTTTTTAATCACATCTACGAAAATATTTGAGATATGAAATTACTTATGACTGTGTGTGTGTGTATATATATATAATGCAAATATTTTTTTTTGAAACATATTTTTTCAAAACCTTTAATTTCAAGCTAAAAGAAAAAAAATATGTATTAACTTTTCAAACACTGAAGGTCAAGTATTGTGAGTAAAATAAAATCGAACCCGAGATGTTGATAGATGTCGACATTTCATAACCCCCTAAACCCTAAAAAATGGTTTGCAATGCCATATCTCTCTGTGTCTATTTAACCATAAAATTAAGATTAGTTTAGTAAAGGGCGAGAAAAGAAAAATCCCTTTTCTCAAAATCAGCTCCAAAAATTTTGATTAAAATTTGTGTCTAGGTATTGATAAAGATTATAAAGAAAATGGCTGGTTCCATTTTCCCATGAGAATTACTTTTATGTTACTTTACAGAAGCAGAAATTTACTTAACTCGCAACTATTTAAGATACTAACTAACTTATCATCGCAAAATTATAGTGCTATTATAAATTAAAAAAACTTTTATTTGGAATATATCTTTATAAGATCAATAGTTTCTGAGATTTTGGCAAATATATTAATACAATTCTGTGTTCCTTATTTATACATAGATACTACTTAAATTTTAACTCAATAATTCTTTAATTCAATATAGTAAGTAGATAAGTAAGTCTTTAAAAAATATATATTCTTTTTTCATTAACCTCTTAGGGGAAATGTTTGTACAGCAATGATTTATCTCTATCATTTTAGTCTCATTAATCAATATTTACCTATTCCATTGGCTAAAATTTAGAAATTAGAAATTTAATTAAAAATACAATAACCTTAAAATGTGAAACACCTAATACAATATCGCAAATTTTATCTGGAAGGTGAAATTTTAATACGAAGTATTGGTCCTTATTGACCCCATATCGATCTTTCTTTTAGTCCATATATAATAGTGAAGACTTTAATTCTTTAAAAAGAAAATAATAAAATTTGAATCGAGGAGTCAAAATATATTTAGCCAAACTATAATTCAATTTTTGCTTGGGTTTCCTAGTGTATATTACTTAGATTCACATATATTATGAGTTTTGAGTAAATAAATCCAGTTTTAAACAATGGAGATAAAAAGTCCATGCGTACTTCCATACTATTCATTTTACATTATTATAGTCCTTAAACTATGGTAGAAAAAACGTTATTTTTTTCACATTTTGATTTATAATTACAAAGATATTAATATGTCAAAAATGATTTTTTTTTTATATTTTTTAGAGTAGGTTAAAAAATACAAGAATCTACTACCATAATCTTAAGAAATCTTTGTTTTCTCTGTGATAAAATTATTCGGACAGAATTATCAAGCACGATTCTTCCATAAGATCAATATTAAACTTTAGTTTTAACAATTGGCATCACGTAGTAACATGGTTGAGCTGAAATTAAGAAACTTAGATATCTCCAGATTTGACGATTCCATTCTCATCTCCTTCACAACATTTTATTTATATTCGCTAAAAACACTTTGCTTGTCCCACTAATAATTTCACGATTTTTTTTATCTCCATAATTCTAAAAGCTTTATTCATTACACTTCACTTAACCATATATAGTGTGGTCAGTAATTGTGCAACTATTTTGTTTATTTCATTGGTCTGTTCTAGACAAGTTTATTTTTTTTAACTATTGAAATTAACTGTCCTTGTAATAATTTGCTCAGATTTATTTGTTTTTCAACACACTTCAGTAAGACCTTTAAGGCCATGAAACTTGTTGTTTTAACACTGTTTGTTACTTTGAATAAAATTAAAATATTTCTTTAATCTGCAAATGCTTTCCTTTTTTTAAATAATTATTTCCTTTAGATATGTGCTCCATCTATTTTTAGTCTATTGCGAGTAACTAAATAGAGTGTTATTGGGGTGGTACAAGTAAAATACATACAAAATGTTTTCTTAAATTGAAAGACTAACTCAATACAAAACTTGCCGATTTTAATTTGCACATGTTCAATTTATTGATTGCATAGAAAATGTGAAATTCAAACGAAATTAAAATGTAGGCTCTTGACGAGTCTATGAGGTCGTCATCTAAATTAAATTAGAAATTTTGTTTTCATAAATTATGTTCACAAAATTATAAAAACCCATATTTTCTACGCATTATTTTACACCTTTTACATTCTATACCCCTTTTATTTTTGTGAGATTTACTTTTTGACCTTATTATGGAACATACTATTTTACCCATCCTACCATTGTTTTCTAAAAAATATCAATTTTGACCTTTTTGGCATTTTTTTATTTATGAACATTTTTACAGTTTTTGCTTTATATGTCTTACTGGCCTTTTCAATTATATTTACTTTTTTCCAATTTAACATTCTTGGTCTTCTCATTGTTTAACTTATTTTTCAAACCTTTTTAAATTTATTACCAAGCTAAGCCACAGAATAATATTTTATCAAAAATAAAGTTAAAAAGAACAAAAGAGTCATGAAAGGTAAATAGAATAAAAAGTCAAAAATTTAATTAAATTTTTATTTTTAAAAGGATAGAAAGAGTAGTTAAAAATATTAAAAAGTGTGCAATAGATTAAGAGGTTAAAAATATAAATAGAGTAAATATAGTCACAATTTAAAAATTAGGCCTCCAGGTTCACATGTTCGTCTACAAGATATACCATAACCCGCAGTCCACAACTGGTTGAATTAAATTTATCTCGTGGGGGTAATTAATATAATTTTTTTTATTGATTATAACCATCAAAAAACTAAATATAAAATTTCAAAATTCCTGTTTCGTGCACATTATAAAGATAAAAAATAATAAAACACTTGTTTACTGTAAGAATATAAAAATTCATATTTAGTTGTAATATAGCTTACATTTTTAAATGAGATTTTATATCTTTTATTAGGATTGTTCTATATTTTGATGGTTGTGTAATTTATAGACCATACAATATTTCACCTAAGAAATAATACATTTACCAAAGACATGTTTTTGTATCCCTAAAAAACTTGTTGATAAAATGATTGACCATAAAGGGTTATTACCTTGTGGTTGCTCCAAAAGCAGATGCGATGATGCAGTTTGCTACCATATCAACAGGTATAACGTTTAACTTTGTTTCCGCATGACTTACACCCGTCCTTATTAGACCAGCGAAGGTTCCTATTCCTGCACCATTAGGACCATAAACGTTGTCAATCCAACCACACACTGGCTCTTTCAGAGTTGGCAATACTATAACAATAGAAGTGATAACAAATAGCAGTTTGATAGTAGTTGTTCGATATGAACATTTAGAAAGTATTGTCAGGTACTTACACCGTAAATCACCCCTTTTCTCCAAGTTTTTTTATCTTCAAACATTCAATGTTGGAAAATATAACGACACATTTCTAAAATTGAGGGGAATGGAGCAGGCCAAATATTTTATTGTGTAACAAATAAAATAATTTTGCTATCATCACAATAATGCTAAATTACATGAAACAATAGTGTCTAGACAAGTATAATTTAAGGTAAAGGACTTTCTTTAAGCCTCTGGTACAGAACGGTTCTTTAAAGTGAGTAGTTCTACAAAATTCGATTGAGTTAAAACTCATTAACTTAAAAACACGTAGGCCTGTAGGTCCTATGTTTACAGAATTATTAAAATAAGAGCCAAATGCCATCAATGGTATTTTATTCATATTATAATTGGTGGGAAAATAAAATTTTATTTTTGACATACAAGTTGTCACAATTGACTTCATGGAATACTTGGATCTAACCAGTTATATTAGCTAGTGTGTTTGGTAAGATCATACAGATATAAAATAAACTTTGTGATATTATTAGATTTATGATAAGAAAAATATTATGTGATTTTTACTTTATTATTGAAAAGGAATTATTTATGTTCTTTATCTTTTTATAATATCACTAGCATTTGCCACGGCTTCGTTCATATCTTAGAAACTAAACATTCATTATAAATCCTCTTTATTGCCTATCCTGTGTGAATTTATAAAACTCCGGCCCAATTCCTTGTCTACATCATAAAGGGAACCTGTGTGCAAAATTTCAGCTTTTTTGGTCCAAGGTTCTGGACTGGGCGTTGATGAGTCAGTCAGTGAGTCAGGACCTTTCTTTATATATATATATATATATTATATATAGATATAGGTATTAATGTTTAAAATATTTATTGCTAATAATAATTACACTGGTCAATAACGTTTAAGTCCCAGAGCAAATAAACAATGATCTACATGTAATATTTTCCGCTGATTCCAAAACTGGTCTCAGAATTTTTTTTATTACTTATAGTTTATAGGTTATAGGTTATTCCCACTTTTTGTTTATACATTGCATAAGGAAAATATTTACCTACCAGAATGGCTAGCAATCACAGTTAGGTTGACAGAACGACCCACCCCCCTCCCCTGCTTGCTGCTTTATGTGACATCCTTCAAACCTCTCTTTACAGTCCTAAGCTTTTCAAGGCAATTTTATTGACCTACTTTGGACATGATTAGTCAGATTTTTACTTGCTTATTGTCTAAGTCAGCTCATAGCTCCTGGGAAGATGGTAGTGAGAGTTTATTCTGTAAACATCTAGTGTTGTGTGTTTCTTTAACATAAACGGTTATCTATGTAATTAACTGTATATTTTATGGTGTTTGCGTGGCTTAGTATATATTTTATAGTATTTATAATACCAAGTCGCACAATGCCTAGAAATTCTGTCAATCATCCGGAATATTTTTGCTAATTTTGTGGTGAGGTAATATTTAAAAATTGCAAAACATGGTTTTACTCCACTCATTAAGAAGTTATATAATTTACATTGGATGCAAATTTGTTGAGCAATTTTTTGTTATGTCACTTGCTGAAAACTCCGCGCGGGTCAGTCAAAGTGTTCTCAGAACATGAATTTTGCCATTCCAATGTTTTCTTAGAAATCAAAATATCATTTTACAGATTATTACTTTTGTCTTACAAACATTTCAGGCATTGGTTCTAAATCAAAGCACACTGTGACATACCCATGTACCATATGCCATGAGGCCTTTACTTTATAGTGTACAATGACCTGTGCCAAAGCCTCTAGAAAATGCCACATTAGGTGATGAGGATTAAGAGGAAGAGCCAGTAGAGAATAGTGATGATGAGGATGTAAGGTTTGATCCAAATTTGAAGCTTCCTGTTTTTAGAGAAAGACATAGTGAAATTAAGGATATCTTTTCCGTAGAAGAAGGACTTGTAATCCAAGCTCTAAAAATAGAGGGGTTCAATATATAAATATAAACAAAACCTACAGTTAAAGAAAAATAAAATAAAGAGGATCTCGTAGAATGAATATCCTAAAATTGTTAGTTATAAAGTGCTGGAAACTCAACATGTCCCCAGCGCACGCATCTCACTCTTTTGTGTAGCGGGAAACTACGGTCCACCTTCACAGGTTGCATAACATAATAATATATAAAAAGGGTCGAAGGCTAACAAAAGAGTTTTGGACATTGCGCTTTTTTAGAAATAGGGATAATATGGCGTAACTATGCTATAGAATAATTTCAAGTCTTAAAATCTTTTAGATTTCATTTATGCCAAACTTTATTAAATAACAAGCATATAATTGAAGATCATTCAATAGTTCTTTGAATATATCATAGTCGTGAATGACCAAGCATTAGCAACATAAATAAATACTATCCAATAAAAACATTGTTCCATAAACCTTTACTCTTTTTCTTCTAATCATTGCGTTATTTATTATTATGTACCCTAAAAAATATTACGTAAATATAAATATTAATGCATAACATTAATAGACTTGAATATGATCATACTTAATACAGTAGATGATCTCTCCTAGCTAACACATTTTTGTACCTGTTGCAAAAAGGCAACATGTTAATATAAGTTTTAGTTCCATCAAATATACCTAATGTCACTACCATTTAACATGTACACTAATAACCTAATTGCAGAACACAAAATAACCTTCGCATGTGTCATAAACAAGGATAATAGTACAATTATAAATATCGAGGATATTTCTTAACTTTACTCCATTTTTAAGTTTTCGTTACTTTTTTTTTGACACAAAAGAGATTAACAACTCTATCATAAAAGTTACAATCCAGAGACTAGTTAAAAAATCTAAAGTTAAGTTGATATATACAAATACTCCAGTGCAATACTCCATTCTACTAATACTGAAAATCTCGGCATCATGTTTCTACACTTTCCCACCTTAATGTTTGCCAAATTCAAAATGCGACACCATTTGCAATTGAGACGAAATAAAGTTAATTTTGAAATGTATGACTTTCAAGCATTATAGATAAAATTGAAAAGTTCTGATCTACTAACACTCTCCTTGTTTAAAATTTACTATACTCATCTAACCAAAATACTACAGAGAAACAAATAAAGTTAATTGTTAAGTATAATGTTCGCGCATAATGCCTAATATCAATAACACAGAAAATTTCTGACTTAACAATACACTCATTTTAAGTAAATCAAAGGCGAAGGTTTTATGCAAGTAATTTATAATTAAATTTGATAGAAAAGACCAAAAAGAATTTAGAATAGTTCCAATAATTTACATTTAAGCCGAAAATGAATTTATCCTTACGTTATCTTAATATGTCAGTTACGCCAACACTTAGTCCTAGATGGTCCCAGCCACGTCCAAGAGTGACGTCTTCCTCGACGGATGGTCTTTTATATGGCGCACACTCATCGAACAGGAGAGGCACAGGGAAGGTAGTGCGTGCGGCCGAAGAACATTCTATATTATTCTGGCAAAGCCTGGCAGTTACCATATTCTTCTCGTCTTTTCTTTTCTTTGAAGTTGGGCGGATTGAGCATGGTAGTGGTGGTCTCTAGCGGCGAGATGCGGCACTAGGCTCAGTGTTGGCAGTTGCTCGCGTGTGATTTATGTGGTCGGATGTTTGTTGTTCGAGGTGCTTAGCCAGGTCGGTGATATTGGGTAAGTGATGTTTATGCTTGACTGGCCCCATTCTGTTTACTTGGAGCAATTATTGCTACAGACTTTTTTTTTTGCAGTTATGTTTGTTCCGTTATGGAAACTCTTTGCTGTGCTTCTTCACAATGAAAATAAGTTTACATCAGTGTCACTAGATAATGCTTTCGATATGTAAGAAGTAAGAAACCTATGCGAGCATGAAACTCTTACTGGAAAAAATAAATTATAAAGAATACATATGAAACGTCTGTGTTGGCTTAAAAGTCATTGTTCTATCGCTTGGACCTCAACTTGGTTTCAAGGAGCACTGCTGTTTTTGTTTATTTTGTGAGTGGGATAGCAGAGACTGTAGAAATCCTTACACCCATAAACAGTGGCCAAAGCGAACGTCACTAACCCCAGGAAATGAAAATGTTGTCAATACGCTACTTTCTGATCCAGAAAGAGTGTATCTTCTTCCAATACATATAGAGCTTGGTCTTATAATAACTTTGTTAACATAATGGATAGAAGTGGACCTGAATTTACTTACTCAAGAAAAAAAATCCCAAGAATTAGTGATGCAAAGATCAAAGATGGGATCTTTGTAGAACCTCAAAGAGAAATGATTAAAGATACGAACCTCGATGGTCAGTTGAACGAAGCCGAAAATTTTGCATGGGAGTTTTTCAAGGGTACTTACGTGAACCTTTTAGGGGAACATAAGGTAGAGAGCTACAAATAAATAGTAGATTATCACTTAATATCTTACAAGACCTCGGGATGTAACATGACTTTGAGAGTACATTTCTGATATTCATGCTTGGATTTATTAATCTTGGTGCAGTTATGGTAAACGATTCCACCAAGATATTTGTCATGGGAAAGCAATATAAGGCAAGTGGAGTCCAATTATGCTTGCTGAATTTCTTTGGAGCCGTAAAAGTGATGTTCGTGAAGTAAAATACAGTAGAAAGTCCTACACTTCTACCTTTTAGGTAAGATAGTTCTTTTATATGTATGAATTTTAATAAATTGTAAATTGACATATAGACACTGGACTCGAACCCGGAACCTTTGTCCGAGTGTACTAATGCTCTCCCACTGATCTCCATAACTATAATATTTAATTCATCCCCGAGGCTTCACCTTTCATATATATTTAATTGTATAGCACTGCTTTCTTTCACGTATTGTAAATTAATATAGTATTGTAAATGTTAAGTGCGTGTCACTCAAAGTCCTTACGCGATAAAGAAATTCTAAAAGGGCATTTGAATACAGCACCAAAAAGTACTATTTAATTCACCTATCTTAGTTATTGACACAGACATTTTTTTGTATACCAGTGTTTTGAAAACTTTTGATTATTATTTTTTCTGGACGTTTGATCTACGTCATTAAAATAACATATTAATTAAATATATAGTGTTTAGCTAAGTTTTGCCACTGCTAATATTATCTAAAAAAGAACAGAAGGGCATAAATCATAGAAAGATGATGTATAGAGAGATGCATGTAATAAATTTGCTGGACTAAAATTTGTGCCAACTTTATTTTTCCCTTTCTTCATGACAGACTTACTTTATGACAGTGGTTCTCAATAGGCGGACCATGGGCCAGATGAGGCCCGTGAAGTATGTCAGTCTGGCATTTGGTAAATAATTAAACTGAAAACTAAATATACTATCCAACATTACTCTTTTATTTCTAATAATGTTCACATTTATTTGGTAAGGAGTAATGATAATTGATAGTAGGGTTATATCTTCTTTTTTATAATTTTTGTCCCCTTCTTCTTATTTTATATACGTTTTAGTTTTTCTTATATGATGACGACATATTTAGGTGATTTTTCACCAGTTTCGAGTCTTATTTGTATTATAGATGATTGAACTTACTTCATACTATTGGAAAATATTTGGAAAGTTTGTAAAATTTTACGGTTTTATATGGAATAATTTTTAGTGAGAAGATTAACAATATGTATAAATTTACCAAAGATTTTTTTTTTTTTACATTTTAATTTAAAGTTATGGTTCACCAACTTAGTAGAGCACAAGCAATCAGTCAAAACTGAAAGAAAATCTATTTTAAAATGTTCCAAAAGAAAATATTGATTTCTCTGAGTGTCATAGATTTCTGTGTCAACCTTACCCACAAATATTTGGTCAAGGTCAGAAATAAATTTATGTTAAGCATTTTGGAATTCAAATGAATTGGAATTATCACACAAAGAGATAATCATACAAGAGAAATTAATGAAGTTATATCATAGTATTATTGCTTGTGAAAGTGGTGCTAAGAAAATTAGAATTCCTATGAAAAGAAATGCATGTTGATAAATATAGTGAAAAAATATTTGGTCATAGCAAGTCTGTTCATGAAATTAGAAAGAGGAATATTTGGCGAATATATTTGAACAGTGCATCCAGATTTGAACAGTTCATCAACAACAAATGTTGAACTAATATAACAGTTGGCACCTGTGTCCACAAATGCTGGAAAATAATCTTTGCCTATTCTGACAGGAATAACAAGAACATGAGTAAAAACACTACTAGTTAGGTCTTTTGAAAACATTTGCTATGAATCAGTTTGCGCTACTTGAATTTGTTGAGGAAAACACGATTCATTTTTTTCTCAGTAATTAGTTGTTTTTTTAAAATAAATTCTTTGTGTGACCAAACGCTCCAAATTTACAACACTGTCTACTTCTTTGATTGGGTGGGGGATAGCCAGAGCTGAGTTTGGGGTTGAAGTTAGGTCATGACATACACATTTGACATACTCACCAACTCCATACGATTTACACTATAATATGTTGTAGATGGCAGGTCCTTGGACATTGTGCCTAGGGTTTCTAAGAAAACATTGGGGCTTTGATATGATATATTTAAATTTTGACTTTCTGGTACTGGTACTGCAATGGTATAATGAGACATCAGTTGGTGTTTGAATATGACTAACAAAATTAAAATTTTAAAGTGAGTTAGGCAATAAGATGAGGCTTGATGAAATTAAGATGTAATTGAGGGTTTCTTTAGGTGTTCTAGAAGAAAATTATTGGTAGAAAAGGATATCATAAGGAAGATCGTTTCTACCGAATTGACCATGACTTCAAACTGTGCTAGGTTAAGAGGTCTATCTAACTCCACCAAGTCAAAATTTGAACTGAAGTGCAGTTTTAGTGACGATAGTGTGAATCGACACACCTTCAGCGATGGGTAAATTAAGGGTGTTAGCACTGTCCAGACGTGCAGGCACACACATTCCTTAAGATATCATGAGGTTTCGCAACCTGTAAAAATATTACATCAAAACGATAGAAATGTGGTGGGAACAAATGCACTCCTGTAGTGTTTTCCAAGATATAATCAACTGCATGGTCTTGCCCATAATTCCAATGCGCATACCAGAAGTTATGGTGAAAGAAGCACTTATAATGTCAGATTCATAGAAATCACCTAATATCACAAATTTAGACAGATTTGAGAAAAGATTAAAATCGAAACAGGATTTTAAAGGAGTGGCAGGGAGTAAATGTTGTTTAACAAATTAATAAGTGCCAATTTAAAAAAAAAGTCTTTGAACACGAGTTTTCCCAACAGTACTACGCTCATCCACTAACCATCAGCACCATTATCATGCTGTACAAGTGTGGTATCATCCTCCAGACCATTCTTACCCCTATCGAGAAATGAAAACTGGAGTGCACCAACCTCCTCCACCAGTAAGAATAGTGGTAGATCCAGCAAATTCTCACAACTACTCTGCGCCACATGCTCTTGGTTCACAGGGGAACAATTAAAGCTTCTAATGGGACTTAAAGTGGGGTTTCAAGAAATGTCATAGATGGCCTTCACTCGCACGTTGTCCATTTCCTGTAGGGCATAAAATTCTAAGTGGTTAGACCTCGCAATGGTGGCTTGCTCATCTCAGAGAACAGCTCCGTACAAGACAAGATTATTCACTCTGTTCGGAGGTTTTTAAACGTTAGTAATATACATTAATAATTGCTATGTTCCATATGGAAACATGAGATTACCACAAGAATGTAAGTGCGATACTACAATACACGTTTTCACAAAGAAAGACAAAACGGAGTGTAATGATTATAAAAGTATTTCACTACTATCAAAATAATAAAACATTTTATCACACATAATTTTAATGTGATTTACACTATATGCAGAATAAATATCTGGGGATTATCAGTGTGGATTTCGACGAATTATATCATCAACTGATCAGGGTTTAAATATTCGGAAATATTAGAAAAAAAAGGGGGAATACTACATGATGGTCCATCAACTATAGATGGTTTTTAAAAATATCTAGGATTCATCAAAAATAAATAAATTTTATGAAACTTTGGTTATGTTTGAGATAGTCAAAAATCTTGTCAGCTAAGTGAAGTTTTTTCTATTGATTCGCAAAGCAAGTTACGGGCTGGATGTCACTTATCGGATACTTTCCTAATTCATAACGAGTTGAAACAAGCAGATTTACAATGATTATTAATTTTTAATCTAGCCTTAGAGTATTCTTTTAGGTTAATCCAAGAATTTAGGGAAGGATTGAAATTAAATGTTTCATTGCAGCTATTAGGATACTCGAATGGAGGTGTAGTGTGAATGGGATATTCTAGAAACTTATTCAGAGTAATGACTGGAGAACCCAATAGGAAGAGACCAATGGAAAGATATAGACGTGGCTTGGGCAATAACATTAGAATGGACACAAAAGAGATATGGTGAAATGAAGTGAAATGGTTAGAACTAGCTCAAGATAGGGCTAGGTGGCTTACTTTAATAATTTTGGCAATTAACTTTTGAGTTCCCAAAACCATAGAGCAGTGGTTCTCAATTACTTCCAAGCATGGGTCACAGTTTTTTTTTTCATGGACCAGAACCAAAGGGTGGGCAAACTTAATCTGAATAGATTAAGTAATGTACTAAAAATGAAAACTAAGTAGCTCATAATATTATGAAAACTAATTTTTTAGTATTTATAGAATATAAATTATAAACCAAATTTTACTTTAGCTACCAAGAAATTAGTGAGAAAATTTGGAGGTGATTTCCTTCAGAAATGTGTTTAAAATCTGGAGTATAGTATGTAATTCGTGCGTTACCACATGAATATCTGTTAATTTGTTCATGTAATATTTATGTATATTGATCATGACAGAGAAGCTTGATTCGAATTTGTAGGTAGACCCAAACATAGTTAAAATTAAATGGCAAGTTTCTTACAATTTAATAACTACTAGTCATAAACTTATTCCAAAAACTACAAAGTGATTCGCCCGTAAAGTTACTTTCAGTTCCTCTGAAACTTTAACATTAATTAAATACAAACTGTAAGTCTCTTTGGTCCATATTAGGTAAAAGTCTTTTAGCACTTTAAGGGGTCTTGCATATATGGGCAGGGGTCACAGCAAAGGGATTTTTTTTAAATACATGCAGTACTTTAGGCATTGTAAACTCTGCAAACCTTGACTAGAAGGCTTATATTAACTTTGTTAAAAAAAATGTTTTAGGGATTTTCACATATCTAAATAAACACACTTTCATTTAAGGTTCTTTTCCTTTTACACATATTCCACAAGCACTTCAAAATGATTAAAATTATGTTGAATAAAATCATAATTCATCAGCAACAGTTTGGTCTTGAAATTATTAATTGCTTAAATTATATCAATAACGGGTTTCCCTTTTAACTGCAAGTGAAGGTTAAATTTATTTAAGTGACAAAACATATCACTTAAAAATATGAGCTTTATTAAGAATCCATAATAAGTCATTAAGGACAGAAATTTTTGTGATTTAGCATTATCCTTATTCTGCAAAAATACAATAACGGCTTCTTTCAATTCTAATAATCTCTCGACTATCCTTCCTTTGCTAAGTCACCTTAATTCACTATTCAACAAAAGGTCATTGTGTTCAATACTTGTGTTGATAATGATTTTCCTTAACAATCTGGGTTGCAGGCTTTAAGTGTAACGAGTAAAATTAATCAACTTCATTATATTATCAATTGTGAATTTAAGTTCGTTATGTAATCATTTACCGCGGGTCAGACCAACATCCTCCGTGTGCCAAATCTGGCCTGCGGGCCACCTATTGCAAACCACTGATCTATTTTTGGTGGGTGATTGTTATGTGTGAGTGATGGGGGCTTACTATTTTGATTTATATTTTATTTTGGATATGGTAGACTGGGGTTAACTGAGCCAGCAGGTTGACTGAGCCAGTCATATTAAATTAGTGACATAGGAATGTTTGTCTTAAAGGTAAATCTGTAGTTCATTGTTGCTTACACAAAATTCAACTCACATTTCTGTTTACGTCTATTCACAAGTGAATATAAAATTACATCCACATTGTGCCATATTACCCCTAGATAACTTTAATCTCGTTTATCTCAAACGGTATGTGAAGAACGTATTTTTTTTTGTAAAGCGTATTTTCGACTAAGGTATATCATTACACCTAATCATGTGGTACTGTTCGTATCCACGAATTTCTACTCTATTTGTATATCTAACAGGAAGGGGAAACGTGAACTAACTTTTATTTGATGACTTGTGAAGTGGTGTAAATTATTTTATATCCTTGACTTTGTGGGTGGTGTGACCTTTTGGCTAAACCACGAAGCTTCCATTAAAACTATAGGCTATAATTATTTGATATATGTTTTGTTTCTAAATTTTATTTAGTGGGAAATTCTCGTCACTAAACCATTTTGGATTTGTCTAATTTGTATATGCTTATACTCCATATTATTTTCATTGGTGGAATTTTGATTAACAAATTTTGCGCAGTGTACATCCTTGGCTATTTGTGGATTTCTGTTTTAAATGCCTTCACCCCCCTACCCCTCTTTATAAATAGAAATGTCCTGGATTCTGTTTTTTTGGTCACTTTATTTTGAACTGTAAATTGTAAGGTAACGTTCTGCTCAGGGCTGATTCAAAGGGGGTGAGGGTGGTCAAAGTGCCAGTTAACCCCCTGTAAAGGCTAGAAAATTAATACAAAAACAAAATAAAGGTTCAAATTTTGGCAAGAAAATGCAACCCAGAGAGATTACACATTTTAAAAATCTTTTTACGCGCAGACACCTTTTAAGTCAGGTCCACACGTGCTTTATTCATCCACGTTTATTCACTGGTTAATATGACTCACGAAAGTGTGGAAAAAATATTTGTTTTCATGTAAGAATATTTGTCGTGAACTACGAGTAATGAGCATTGTTCCGAATAGAGATGGTAGACCAACACAGCTTCTAGAGTGAACCATTTAAAAAAAAGTAAGGGACACTCCAAATAATTTAGAAAAAAACTATCTGATTTAAATAATTGGAGACGTTGACCATGGTTTAAAACTTACATAATATATAATATGAATGAGAAATTATTGTATGACTTTAAACATAAATCTAACATTGTAAGAAGTTATGTTATTAATAATTATGAACATCTATAAAAATGATCTGGATCAACCCCTCATTCAACTTGTATCCTTATTTTCATATTGTCAGGTGTTTTGGTTATTAAATAAAATATAAACTATTCAATTTAAAATTTCTTATTTTTATTAACTTGGCTTAGGAAATCGTTACCATGTACATTCCGTCTATTTTTGTGAATGTAAGATGTATCTATTATAAAAAAATTAAAATGTAGTATTTCTATAGTTAAATAATATTTTCAAAATGAAACTGCTCGTTTACTTACCCCTTTATTATATTTACCCTAACGTATCTCTAAAAATGCAAATTAATAAATGGTAATTTATAAATTAATTTGGTTTGTTGCCGAGATGGTTAAGTTTATTATTTCATTTATTTTTGTAAAGAAAGATATTATCTTTGTGTAACATCTATTTTAATCTCTTGGCTTGGATTTGTTTTTATTTTATTCCTTATTCTTTTCTAATTTTTCATATTATCTATGATATTTGTTTTAAGGCTGTTTTAATAAACATTATAATTATTTATTAACCATTTTAAATAGTAATATCATAATTGCAGGCCTTTAGTAATAATTCTATACATCCATCACATCTTCCATGCATATTTTGTGAGTTACTACCGCAACTCACCAATTTTGTTTCTCTTGCAGTTTTTTTAATAGAATCATCTGATTTTGCCCTTTTAGTTGGGTATTTTTTGGGTCTGATTTCAGGGCACTTTATTTTGGTTGTTTGAATACTTATTTATGCTCTTGATTCAATTTTTTTGTTAAATTTAAATTTAAATATTAATTAAAGAATTAATTATTTTATAATACAAATTATCAGTATAAAAACTAAATAATTAATTAATAATTATTATTACTAAATAATTAAAATTGATAGTTAATAAAATATTAACTAAACCACCATTATTAAAGAATTAATTATTAGTAATTATTTAATAATTAATTACTAACAATTATTAATGCATTAATTAGTCAATTCATAATATTTATTAATCAAATAACAAATATTATTAATTATAATTAATCAAATAGCCACTGAGCTAAAGAGCCACTGAGAGGATTGTCTGTAGTCATAAATATGTTTTATCTTACCTTGAGAAGGGCGAACAATTGCAAATGGGAGATCGCCTGCAGTTTTTCTTATGATACTCTCTGCAATAGCTTTAGTGAATGTATATGTGTTAGGCCACGTATCAATGATCCTGAAAAA
Source organism: Timema cristinae (assembly GCA_039000515.1). Taxonomy (NCBI): domain Eukaryota; kingdom Metazoa; phylum Arthropoda; class Insecta; order Phasmatodea; family Timematidae; genus Timema; species Timema cristinae. Next base: position 126,935 of record JBCFYV010000105.1, read on the forward strand.
ACAAGATATGTTATTTATTAAATAAATTTATATTTTATTTAAAAATATAAACATAGTAACCTAGTTAATATTTATAACAATATATTTCTAAATAAGGAGAATAAGGTAAAAATAATGGGAATATTAGTTGACTTGAATAAAAACCATTTCGGGTTGAGGAACAATACATTGTTTAGCGCTGTACTTACAAGACAGAGGGTAAATAACAAGTAGAATTGGGTGACCTGGTGGTCTAGGTGTAAGGTGTCCGACCTTTGTGCTGGTGTCCGGGTTCATTTCTCGGTCCCGGCACAGATTTATTTGATTACCAAACCTTCCCTTCACCTCTGACAAGACATGTATTAATCACCACTTTTGAATGTGGGGAATGCCAGGCCTCCATTTAATCTCAGAATCACCCTACCATTGTATTACCCGAACGGGTAGTAAGACGCGGTGCTAATAATAATAATAATAATAATAATAATAATAAATTAATAATATAATAATAATATAAATAATAATAGGTGGAATTCCGCCTAGATTTGCCTGTGAGCATATTGATGGCTAAAAACAAGACCGTAGTGAAAACAAAATCACCCACCTCCCTTAAACTTTTTTACTCCTCAGCCCACCGTCCTTGAAACACAGATGTTTGTATTCAGAAACAAGTAAGTTTAACAGTTCAAGTTTATATCTATATTAATCTAATTATATAAACTTTTTAAAATTCCTATTTTATAACAATTTTATTTCACTTAATTTATATATAATTAAATCTATTCTTAATTTATTTTGTGGTTTAGTATTCCTGAAGATGGTAATTAAATGCAGAAATATATCTAAATAAATTAAACAGCTATTCTTAAAACAACTTTGATATCGAGTAGCAAGAGATTGATTTAGTATAAAAATTAAACTTTGAAATAACACTTGTTTTACATCAAAATAAAAAATAAATTCTAATAACTCTATAAACCATATATTTTATTATTTTATATTATTAAATTTCTATGCCTTGGCTTTTATGTCCATATGTTTATGTATAGATTTTAACAATATTTCTTGTTAATAAAGTATGACATTTGAATTTACATTTAACATTCAATATAACATGTATATTCTGCTTTTGAAATGTTTTAAATCTACACTTTAAATCAAGTTAAGTGTAACAATAATGTAATATATATTTTAAATATAATTCTTCATTTATTGTTAATTAAAAAGTGTTTATAAATAAATATAATTTTTGTATATACTATGTTGGTATTTTTTATTTGAAAATCATTTTAATGTAGTAGAATTTTAATTCTTATTATATTTAATATTTTGATTATTTAAATTTCTAATGTTATTATATATTAAAATATTATTTTATCTAACATACTCTATTTCAATTATTGAAAACATTTTAACACTAGTCACTCTCTTATTACTCTTTAACAATTTTGCGAATTCTTTTTATAAATTATTGTTAATGAACTTTCCCCTATTTTGACCATTGAGGTATTAAAATTTATCAATGAGTCAATTTTCATTAGTTATTATTTTGCATTGTAACACTTCTTACTTAAATTATTATTTTAAAATTATTTATAAATTGTAAAGATTACAATTTTTTTTTTGCCAACATTTGGGGGTGGGCGTGTTTGAGCCTCCAAAACCCCTTCCTGGCTAATAAGCTTTAGGCTAAAACCATTATTTTGTATCTTATACTAGCTTATGCCCGCAGATTCCCTTGCGTTAATGTCAAATTTAAAATAATGTTAATGAAAACAATAACTTTTCAGTATTTTTTTAAACTTCCCGCAGAGATAAAAATAATATCACAGCGTCTGACTTATCCTACCGCATGTTCTGTTGTCGTCATGCCAACGAAGCTTCGGTGTTATTCGACAGGAATCTACACGCCTCGAGGTCCTGTTCCTTCCAATCCCCT
>JBCFYV010000106.1:0-124931 GCA_039000515.1 Timema cristinae
GAGGAGGGTAAACTGTTAAACCTGTACCTGCCCCTCTTTCAATTAATCTTCTCTTTAAAAGTATTGTAAGTGAAGGCGGTAGAAGTCAGAATCTTATATTATTTATTCGGGGGAAGGCCATGTCAGGTGCTCCAAGTATTAAAGGGACTAGTCAGTTTCCAAATCCTCCAATTAAAATTGGTATTACTATAAAGAAAATTATAATGAAGGCATGTGCTGTAATGAAAGTAAATTAATAAATAAGATTTTTATTATGGGGGATAAGTTGATACCAGTAAGAGTTTGATTAATGACAGTGTTCTTTTAAAGCTACATGAATCCTAGATAAACTAATAATTTATACTGATTTATGTTCTTCTACAATGTATTACAAAAATATCTGAAAATTCCAGTTACTTTAAAATTTCCCTGTTTTCAAGTTGTGTATCAACGCTGATAAAATACTAGAAAATATTTCAACTGAGCTAAATATCTAATTTTCATAATATGAAATAAAACTCACCGTTAATGAGATTGCTAACGATGAGATGTTCATCCTTGTCATACTCTAACATGCCTTGGTACCTCTCTTTTTCTTCTTTACCATAGGTTGATTTTAAAGGTGACCCCCCCCCCCCCCCTGCGGGACGGGGTTTAGATTAGTCCCGCAGTAACCCTGCTTGTCGTAAGAAGCGACTAAAAGGGGAGGCTTCTGTGCAGGACGTACCTCGTGTGGGACAAACCTATCCTATATCTTTCCTTTCACATCATTTTCTTCTTCCTTCACTTTCCACCTTTTTTTCACTCTTCCCCATTCGCTTTATCTATCCTTACCTTTTTCTTCCTTTCCCCCACCGTTCATCCTGCACAGAGGCCTTTGGCCTTTCCGTTGACGACCTTGGCAACTAACCCGGCTCTTCTCTGTTTATTATTGGATACCACTGCCTTGAGCTCCCGAATGAAAGTGCGCCGGTTGTAATATCTTGGTAGAAGGGCCTTAGGGATGACAACCGGGTACCCTACCTGGAGAAAAGACCGGTTGCGTTCATGAGGGTCCCAGACGTAAAATTAGCACTTTCCTGCATACACTTGCTGCGGTGACCTCTCTTCCGGCGATGCTCCATATGAAGGTTGTCATGTCTAGCGTCGTATGGAGCCTCTCGTCGGAAGAGTTAACAGGGCCCTATGTGGTAGAACCAACTGGGATCAACCTGGGTCTACGATCCGAGTACTTTTGCAGGTTGTCCTCCCACTCATGAATGAGTTTATTGTCACAGCTGACACCTTACTGTCCGCTGGCACCGTACTGCCAAGTTCCGCTGGCATCTCACAGCCCGGCCCCTCACAGGGCCGTATTAATGATAAGAGGCGGAAACGGGTAAGGCCGGCGAGCCCTGTCTTGATAAAAAGCCAGGAAGTGGTGAGGCCCCAGCCCCGCTTCCTGGTGATGTTTCGAGTAGATGAAAGTGAACATCTGAAACGTGTCAGCCCATTTATCCTCGAAAGAGTGATAAATGGAGCAGCAAAATCTGACGTTTTAATAAGGAAACTGCGTGATGGCACCATTATGATTCAGACTAGGACCGACACACAATCCTCAAATATTATGGTGATCTCCGAAATACCGTTGAGTAATACGGCTAATATACAGGTGAAGGTGGAGCCCCACAGGTTCCTCAATGTTTGCAAGGAAGTTGTCACTTGTTATGACCTCGACTGCGTAAGCATTGAGATCTGTGAGGAGCTTTCCCCTCAGCATGTCACCGAAGTGTACTGTATTGTCACAAAAAAGAATGGACAAGAAAAGAAGACGGATACGTATATCCTCACATTTGCGACTCCTACCCTTCCGAAGGAGGTCCGAGCAGGCTTCCACGTGCTCAGGGTCCGACCGTATGTCCCTAACCCTCGGCGCTGTTTTCAGTGCCAGGAATTTGGGCATAAGAAGCTGCGATGCCGTGGTAAGCCAACCTGTGCGGATTGTGGACAGGAGGCTCACGAAACACCATGCGAGTCTCCAAATACTGCGTCAACTGCAAGGGTCCGCGTTCCGCCTGGTCTCGGGACTGTCCAAAATGGAAGGTAGAGAAGAAAGTCCTGGAGATACAATCTGAAAAGAAGATCTTATATGCCCAGGCACGCAAGGAATACGTATCCAGTCAAGATCCGGTATTTCAAACTTCATATAGCTGGATTGTCAGTCAAAATATAAACTGTCCCAACTGCCATTGCGCAGTTAATCTTGCTAAGGAGCCAACGCGACCAGTGCCATTGGTCTCTTCTCGAGACACTTATGTTGATCCCGCGCCAACTTCTGTGGCGCCTAAATTTTTAAAGGAGGCCAAACCGCCACAACGGTCGTCTCCCCCACCTATACCACCGAGGAGACCTCCTCGAGGAACCCCCCCGAGCCCACCTCGGGAAATCCCTCGAGCCCACCTCGGGGTACTAAATCATGGGCGGCCGTTGTTGAGCCTCTCACACCCACCTCTGGGCTTCCGGAGGTGGGGACGAGTTGTGGAACAGGTGAGGCCGCTAAGGCGAGTCCCACTGGTGCCTTGAAGAAGGACCAGCGGGAGACCGCCGAAAAAATTTTTATTAAAAAAGCGTCGAAGGCTTTAAAGCCTTCGAACAAGAATCTTAATACCCAGTCTCCCCAAAATAAAACGAAGCCTCTCCTGAAGCGGGAGGTCCAGGAGAGACTGGGAAAGGCAAGAGGACCTAAAAAGGCCCTCAACCAATTTTTATTATTAAAGGATTGTGACATGGATTGCGAGGATAAATAAATATTATATTAATTAAGTATGACGCTACTACAATGGAATTGTAGGGGTTTCTATGCTCGTATAGAGGAAATTAAACAACAAATTTATTCCCTGCATCCTTCCATTTTGTGTTTGTAGGAGACCCACTTCCGCCCAAACGACAACCCGATGCTTCGTGGGTACGATGTGTATCGTACCGACAAGCCTTTCTTTGATCGGGCTAGCGGAGGTGTGGCTATATTCTACGAATCACTATATATCATAAGAATATTAATATTGTTTCTGATCTCCAAGTGATTGCTGTCAGAGTCTCCCTCCCTTTGGAAGTAACAATATGCTGCATTTACCTCCCACCGGGTGAGCGTGTTCCTAAGAGGACTATAGAGGCCCTCTTTGTACAACTTCCGCCCCCTATATCATCTTGAGGATTTTAACGTGCATAATCTGGTGTGGGGGTCTAATTTTACAGACGCCCGTGGGAGGATGGTAGAGGATATTCTTGTCTCGGGAAACCTGGTGTTAATGAACACCGGGACCCAGACACACTTCTCTACCTTTAATGGTGTATCCTCTGCCATCGACCTAACCTTATGTAGTCCCGGAATCGCTGCTCACTTCCTTTGGGAGGTCCACTCGGACCTATGTGGCAGTGATCATTATCCAATTCTGCTTACACCTCTTAAAGATCCTCCCAGTACGGCGTGAATACCCCAATGGGTGCTAAAACGTGCTGACTGGGATAGATTCCGCGAGCTCGCCGTATTTAGTGAATCCCGACATCCTGACGTCGATGGTAAGGCTGGGCATTTTACTTTGACGGTCATCGCGGCGGCGAGGGCTTCCATCCCTAAATCCTCGCCAAATCCGCGCCACCATCCTGTTCCCTGGTGGAACGAGGAGTGTCGCCTGGCTATTTCTGACCGTCGAAGGGCCCTACGTCTATTCCATTGACGCCCCACTAAAGATAATCTGGAGTCATTCCGAATTCTACGCGCTCGAGCTCGCCGTGTTATTCGAGAAAGCAGAAGAGAGTCTTGGAGACAGTTTATTTCAACCCTTACAATTACCACTCCCACAATTAAAGGACAATATTCGTAAATTAAGTAGTAGCAAAAATTCAATTAATAGTGTACCTGCCCTCATGTCTAACGGTTCGCTTGTCTCCTCCCCTGTGGAGGTCGTCAATATATTGGGCTCGATGTTCGCCTCTATTTCTAGCACTGCGAGCTACTCTAACGAGTTCGCGGTGCATAAGCGGAGCATCGAGCGCCTTACTATTGATTTTGGCCAAAGTCGGGGGGAGGATTATAACTCCCCCTTTACTAAAGAGGAACTTACTTATGCCCTGTCCCAGGCGGGCAATACAACTTCTGGCCCGGATGATATCCATTATGAAATGTTGCGCCAACTGTCCCCTGCTGGACGGGCGTTCCTCTTAGACCTCTACAATTGTGTTTGGGAATCTCGTCAATTCCCAACACTGTGGAGGCAAGCAACCGTTATCCCAATATATAAAAGTGGCAAGGAAAAATTAGACCCAACTAGTTATAGACCGATAGCCTTAACTAGCTGTGTTTGCAAAATATTAGAAAAAATGATAAATAAACGACTTATATGGTGTTTAGAATCCCGCAATCTGCTATCCAATATTAATGTGGTTTTCGCCGTAACCGATCCACGGTTGATCATCTCGTCCGTCTTGAGACTGCTGTTCGTGACGCCTTTCTCCATAAACAGCATCTTTTGGCTGTTTTCTTTGATTTGGAGAAGGCGTACGATACTACATGGCGTTACGGCATCTTAAAAAACCTTTTTAATTGGGCGTTCCGGGGACCTCCCATTTTTTTAGCTAATTTTATGTCAGATAGCACTTCCGGGTAAGGTTAAACAACACCTTATCCGATGATTTTATTCAAGAAAATGGGGTGACCCAGGGCAGTCCTTGTTCGCTATTGCGATAAATAGCATTGTAGACAACGTGCGCTTACCTGTTCGTTCATGCCTTTTTGTGGATGACTACGCAATTTATTGCAGTTCATCAAGTCTCCACAGGGCTGAACGACAGATACAACTCGCTGTAAACAATCTATGGTTGTGAGCATCTCGTAATGGCTTTCGATTCTCTGCGGCCAAGACGACTGTCGTCCACTTCCATAGATTACGCGGAATACAGCCTGCCCCCAATATTTTAATGAACCATGTTGTTTTACCTGTCTCCGAGACCGTAAGGTTCCTGGGACTTTTATTCGATTTTAAACTAACTTGGATCCCCCACATCAAAGACCTGAAAGCGAGGTGTGTTAAAGCTTTGAATTTACTTAAAGTTGTGAGTGTTCGCTCTTAGGGTGCTGATAGGGAAACCTTGATTCGCCTTTATAGAGCCTTGGTGAGATCAAAACTTGATTACGGCAGTTTTGTATATGGTTCCGCTAGACCCTCGGCGTTAAAGATGCTCGATAGCGTCCACCATGCTGGCATTCGACTTGCTACTGGTGCTTTTCGTACCAGTCCAGTCGTCAGCATCTGTGCCGACGCCGGTGAGCCCCCTCTTTCTTACCGGCGGTCTTATCTCCTGGCATCTTACGTGTCGAAACTTATTGCACGCCAAATAATGTTGCTTACCGCCCTGTGTTTCATCCCCCTAACCGTGTCTTGTATGAAACTAAATGTCGTAGTAAAAGGCCTGTTGGGATCCGGATGCTATCGGTTTTTGACACGTATGGGATTGTCCTGCCAAAGGCTATCCCCACATCACCAGGTCGAGTTTCTCCCTGGAAGATACGCCCTCCGAAATGCCATTTTGATCTTGCCAAGTTCCCTAAAGCGACCACCCCAAACTTTGTATATGAGAGGACCTTTAATGAGCTCCTCTCCACTCGCTTTCACGGATTTGAGCGCATCTACTCTGATGGCTCTAAATCTGGAGCCTCCGTGGGATGTGCTTTTGTTGTGGAAGGATCCAATTTTAAATTTGGTTTACCTAAAGAAACCAGTGTTTTTACGGCTGAATTATATGCCATTTTTAAATCTTTGTGTTTTGTATACCGAAGTAGTCACCGTTCTGTCCTCATCTGCACGGATTCCATGAGTGCTCTGTTGCATTGTCACTCTTTCCTGATCCTCGTGAGATTAAGAGCAATTAAATTGATTCATAAGCACCGGCTCCTTTGCTGGATTCTGTCACCGATCTTCAGGAAACTGGCGGACGGCCTAGGAGAGCACGCTGCTCGAGCGATTTGGGTGTATGTTTAGATCTAAGGTTATGTCGGCGTGAGTCTAGCACAGACGGCGGTGGGTCTCGACCCCTGCTCAGAACAAGCTGCGGTCCATCAGGGACGGTGTGTCGCGATGGCCCTCTTCTATACGAAAGTCTAGAAGAGAGGAGGTCATCGTGACAAGACTCCGCTTCGGACACACATCATTGACCCATGGGTTTTTATTGAGAGGGGACCCACCCCCAGTGTGTGAGCTTTGCGATGCTCCTCTGAGTGTGTATCACATTTTGGTGAGTGTCGCAAACTAGCCCCTATCTGCCTGGCTCTTGATTTTAAAGGTGACCTACGTTTTTTATTACGCAATAGTGCGGATGGAGTTATTTGTTTACTCCGTTTTATACGCCAGGCGGATCTTTTTAATGCCATTTGAGTCACTTTTATAAAGTGACTCTTTTGGATATTATCTCATATTGAGATCTGTTTAAGAGTTTTATTACAATTTAAATGTTGTTTTGTCTTTTTAACGTATTATCATTTTAACATGTTTTGTCTTTTTAACGTGTTATATTTTAATATGTTTGTTTTTTCTTTTTATTGGAGTGATACACTTGTGGGTTTTTTTTAGCAGGTGTATCACTTAATTTATACCAAGAGCCCATTTGAGCACTCCTATGGAGTGTCTCAGATGGTGAAAGTTTTATCTCTTTCCCCTATGGGGATTTTATTATGTTTTTATTATATTTCAAGGCCCTAATGACCTCGATGTGTCGATGGGCCGTTAAACAATAATAAATAATAATTTAAGGCAAAATTAATTAAATATTCAAGGCTGCTTGCCCAGCTCCTGAGCTTACCAACCGCCACTGATATAATCCATGATGAGGTAATCTCAAAAGTTATTGATAACTTTTAGACCCGCATCAGTGGCTCTTTGGTCTAAGGCGTCAGAAAATTGTTAGGATGAGGATGGGGAGATTGGGGTTCGAATCCCGATTGGGTCCACTGAGGGTGGTTTTTTCTAAACGGTTTCCCAATCTCCTTCCAAGCAAATGCGAGTTGATAACCTCTAAAATGCTTTCTTTCTCATCCCTACCTCATTAGAGGGATTGCCATATATGTGCATAGCCTGAACAGCCAGTAAAACGTCGTGTTAAAAATACCTTTCAAATTACCTTTATAATTACTAATCAAATAAGAAATATTTCTAGAATGCTAAATTTTAATTACTTATAGAACTAAAATACAGGTCCAGTTTAGTTAAAAAATAAATATAGCAATGATAGTGACGACAAATAGGCTATCTTGATTTTCAATATAATTAATATCTACAAGCTTTGAAATAAATAAATAAAGCTGATGTATATACACAACGCGCACACACGATAAAATGTTAACATAGTAGACAATTTAAAGGACACTCCTGCTTATACTATAAATTAAAATACTAGGGCACCAACAAATCATATGATCCGCCCAGCCTTGATAAATACTAGTGATATTAAATTAAATCTCTCAAATAATAAGATTGTTCTACTGTGCCAATAATACTCGAACTCATAAAATATCTTCACTATATTGTGCAATGTCATTTTGTATAAGGAACTGTGGTGGCTTACAAGTTATCGGGATGAAAACCAGTATGGCTTGATCTCTCGCATAAATAACAAATTAATGGAAAAGTATCATGTTTCAGTTCATTGTAAGATTTATCTAAGTGGAGTAAACATGGTTTTAGTGTATCCAGCGACCACATACATCACACATGAACCAACTATAAGAACTTCTCGTTTTGTCATCACCACAGTATAAATGTAAATTTGTCACATCTTCCGATTCTCTAAGAATGCGATTTTGAATGACTTCGCAGAAATATTTTGGATCTAATTCTGTATTCCATGTATTGTCTATTATAATGCAGTGCATATTATGTATAACATATACACCGCAATTGTATAAATTTGATTGCTTAGGGCAGTTTGGTGCCCCACGTACTTGCCAATCGTTGATGTCCACTTGTTCTTAACTAAATTTTTTCTTTCAGCTAAGAAAGATAGAATAAAGGCCTTAACATTTTATTGCCTTCTTCACCATGGTATGACAAGAAATTGAAAATATACATTTGTTTTTTCTCTCTCTTATATTTATGGCAATTAGGCACCAATGCGTACCATCCAGGTTATAAGGTAAACCACACCTTACTTAAGAGTGAAATCGTACATAACAGGTTCTTGGGACGTAACGGGCGTTTCTTTATTACGTTATTGTAAGTATTGGCGCAGTTAATAAATGCTATAACATTTCTCCCGCTTTCTTTTATAAACATTGCCGCACAAGCATCTATCAATGTTGAGCATATCCAAGAGGAGCCACTCAAATTTAAATAAGATTGATTGAACATTTTAATAACAATCCGTGCAAAATCAACCATCAAATAACATATACCAACAAACCCTTCAACTGAACACGAATAATATAGCACAGAATAGCTCATTACCTTAAGATTTGTTATGAGGAAATTTTTTTCTATTTTACATTTTTTGATCCTGGAAAACTATTCTCATCGGTAAATCCACCGTCTGAGGATATTTCAATTGGTAAGGAATCCCAAGCAAAATAATTGTGCTCTTGGAAAACCAAGTTTGTGTCCTTGAGAATAAACTGATCCGCATGATTTTCGAGGACTCTAGAAATGTCACTTGTCAGGTCTTCACCATGGAATACATTGGTCGATGGTAGCGTGTCATGTTTATGCTATGAAACTGATATTATCAGCGTTCTGTACGGAAGGTATTTTATTTATATATTTGCCTGAGGTTACTGATTTAATAAATTTACGATCGAAGTATGTTTACTGTACGGTTCTTCTTTTACATGATTCCTAAAACAAGTTGGTAATCAGCGTCCTTCTCTTCATTTACTCTAGAGTGAGTAACTTCTAACTTCCTCCTCTTATTCTTTTTAACGCTTTTGGGTATGTTGTGCTCTATGGCTTTACAAACACCTTCCATTCGATCTTTTAATATTTCAACAAACCTACAGGTTTTAAGTCGTCAGTAAATTATGTCATACCATTTGCATTGTACAACAGTCCCGTGTACGTATCCTAGTGATAATGGAAATTCAATTTTGTCGTCAGTAGGTTGTATATGTTTATCGTATCCGTCTTTTATTGCTGATTGTTGTGTCTGTCCCATTTCTACGATAGTTTTGTCATCTTCTGATCTGAATCTTTTCATGCTGTTGTCTGGGTTTATTGAATCTAGAAATTGTCACAGTATTCTTTTAGTCTTTCATAGGTGTCTTTGTTATATGTTAGTTTGTATGTATTTGTTGCATTATTAGTAATTATCTATACTTATAAAATAACATGTCCTGATTGACTAACTGACTGATTCATCATCGCCGAGCGCAAACTATCAAGGCTACAAGCATGAAATTCGGACTGTATATTCATTTTGTTATGTAGGCACCCACTAAGAAAGGATTTTAGAAAATTCCACCCCAAAGGGGTCAAAATAGGGGATGATAATATGTATGAAAGTCCGTCATTTTGAAAGTTACATAAACAAAATTTTGTATTTCGGTTATTGACGTAAAACAAATAAATACGTGTTTCAGGAATTTTGGAAATTTTATTTAATAAGTGATGAAAAGGGGGGTGAAAGTTTGTATCGGACTTGCATTATTTTTGATCTGAGGTCAAGTTATGGTCATCAACGTAACGTAATATTTTAAATTAATCTGTAAATACATATGTATATTTTCGTATTTGTATATAATCAACTTCCACTCGAGCAAAGCCGTGGGCAACAGCTATCTAGTATTATCCAATTTGTCAGTTATTTCGTTAAAGTATGAAATGATGTGGTGGTAAATGTCTTGTTTTGTTAATAGTCTGTTTGGTGCTTTAATGAATTTTTGTGTTTTTGTATTGTAATGTTCTATCGTCTCGGTAAATTCGTATCGAAGTATTCTTTGTTCGATAGGTGCTACTTCGCAGTCATCGCACCAGGTAGTTAGTGGTGAATTTGTAGTGATGTAAATAGGTATTCTAGTAATATCTTCCTTGTCACTATGCTTTATGTCAGTCGGAATGGTAGCACCCTACTGTAGTGTTATCAATTAGTGGTTCTTCAAAAAGTGCGCAGGTCGCACTGGGTAACTGGTCATAATGGAACCCAGTTCGATCTCGCTCTCTACTGATAAGTGTCGGTTCTAGGTCGGCAGTCAGTAGTCTAATAATCAGGCTTTTTCCGGTGTTTGTCTGTCCTTGGATTACAAATCCATTAATTTTTTGAAAAGTTTTACTTTGAATGAGAATTAAGTCTGTGTAGAAGTTTATGGGTGATAAGTCGTTTTTTGTGAACCAAGTCTCTAACCATGTAATGTTTTCTGCTGTGTGGTCAGGTTCAAGATTATTTTCAATTATTTTGAAATAATGTAGGTTTTTGATATTGCTTTTTCTGGTTGTGTTTTGTAATTTTAGAACTAGGTAAATTTTAAATTGGCTTCCCGATTGTTTTAATATTTGTAATAGAACATTTTCATCTACGTTTTGTATGAATTGTTCATAGGTTCGAATGTTGTGTTTTATAGCTAAGTCTTTGAGTTGGTCAATCATATTAGATCTGGATTGAACGCTCATGAACTGTTGGTGGTTATTGTTTTCTTTTTTTGTTTCGAAGTAGTTTTGACATTCTGTTGTTCCGTCTATGTCGTAATGATCAAAAGATTGTAGTAAATGTGAGAAGATTTTTATGAATTCTTGAATGATGCCACCAGCTTGAATGAATGTGTGTAAACCTTTGCGCAGGAGATAGAGAATAAATCGTTTGATGTGTCTGACGCGTTGTAAGCTGAGATGTGCTCCTGTAAGCGTCGTATCGTCCCCTTCAAGGTATTTAGTAATTCTGTTGATGACTCTGTGGCTATTATTTTCTGAGGTTGATTTAAAGAGTATGTTGTAATGTTCTCCGTGATCGAAGAGGAGGAACCTGGGTAATTTGTTTCGGGGGGTGGAGGGGGATTTTTTCTTTCTTTTTTTCGGGACAGGTAAGGGATCTTCCTCTGATGAGGAAGGTGAACAAGACATTTGATGTGTCCTCTTCTTCGGGATGGGTTGAGGGTTGTTCACAGAGCTCATCAGACAGGTTATTTTTTGAGTCCATGGAAGGGAATTTTCGATTGGTTTTGATAAGTGTATTATTTCTAGCTGGCGGCCCATTATTACTTCTTTTACTGTTGCTATGTTTGGTGTGTTATATAGGTTTGGTTCTTGTGTATTGTTCCCCATTTGGATGTAGGTCTCGGTAGGATCGTACGGCTTTAATAAGTAGAGGTATCTGTCCAGTAGTTCTTCCCGAAGGACCCGGTTTGATATGTTTGTGAAATGTAGATATAGTGTCTGGGGTTGGTCTTTCGGCTTCAGAATTTGTAAGTGTGAGGTCAATATGTTCAACGGTTCGTCCTCGTTGAACACTTGATGTTTTGTCTCGTTCCATAATGTTAAGGTCAATTTGTCTATTGGTGCAGTTGTTCTTTGTGATGTTAGTTTCACTACGTATCTTCTTGGGGGGACTTGAAAGGTTGTCCCCCTCTTCGATGTTATTGTTACCCAATCGTTTTTGTTTGCTGCTTGATTCAGCCATGTCCACGCCAGTGTCATTTTTTGTGTAATATGGTAAACAGTCTTCTATTTTGGTTTGTTTTTCGGTGTTGTAGGTTTGGATGTACAGGTATATTAGTTTCTAATACAAAGTCTAGATAATCTTCTTCTATCAAGTTGAATAGATGATTACTCACCGGATTAGTAGGTAGAGATAATGGATTAGAACTGATTAAAAATTAGAAACAGATGTGTAAATGTAAACTAAGGTTATAATAATCTAGAACAAGTTGAAAGCCAAAGATAATGAAAATTAATACAAAAGATGGTGTAATAACTGAGACGTTTAAGTGTGGAAACCGTGATAGATATAAACATAAGTGAGAAAAATATAAAAGGTGAAATGTGAAAGGAAAAAGAAAGTGTTATAACAGGGAAAATGGGGAAGGTACACATCTTATCGACAGTGGCCCGAACAGGAACAGTACTATATCGTGTAAGAAATAATCAACAAATTCTAAACATATGTATTCATTTTTATTCTGGCCAACACTTGTTTCTACACTAATTAGATTCAAAGCCTCCGACTGGACTTTTAAAATGTGCTTGTAAAATATGCTGTCTTTGTACACGGTTCCATTATCCAAATCTTCGTCACAGTAATTTTTTGGGGTACTGGCTTCAATGTTCATTTGATTGGTAGCTGAAAAGGTTAAGCTTTCCAGTACGTATGGAGTAACATACTCTGACATGAGTGCAATAAGAAAATGCCAACACCTCTCTGTGAAACTTGATGTTTTACTCAAAATCAATACGCCAATTCCCTCAATAACAATATTTGTAGCTTTAACAATGGTAACGCACTGCCTCTTTAACGAAATAGAAATCATGTGCATGAAATGATTACAACAAGTATGCACTGTATTCAAGTTTTCGATGATTTGTTTCTTCATATAAGAATTTGTGACAACGCGAAAACAAATATTGAGATAGTTTAATAAACTAATACCACTCCAACTTTCGATAACAGAGAGAATCGGCGCCCAACTCCAGTCTACAACAACTAGGTTAACAAATGGCCATTGTTTGTTGTTCTCTTTAATACATTTACGGAAGGAAAGGAGAAACATTAAAATAATGTACTTGTCATGACAACTTAAAACACACTAAAAAATGGGTAGTATGTAGCTCTCTAAGTGTATAACACCTGCATAGTATAACACTCTCTTACAGTTCTCATCGTTAGGTTTTTTTACTGTAGAGCCGGTAGCGTCCAGGTACAGTGGCAAAAAGTTATTAGATGAATGCTCACTCACTATATTTAATTGAGACTTAATAAACAAATAGAACCCAAAAGGACTTTGAATGTGTTGAATAATATATATATATATATATCGTCAGACTTTTGAACTATAAAATGCTTGCGTAGATCTATAAAATCATTTTCATCTAAGTCGAAACGCGCCAGAGCTTTTGAACGAGCTTTCTGTAACAGAGATTTTTTTAAATGTCTTGAAGGTGTCCCATTGAAATGGCAGTTGCATCAGCTTCTCTAACTTTTTCTATAAAATAGGATTTGGGGGTCTGTGTCATCAGTTTATCTTGAGCAACTTTGCGTCTTTCACCTCTTAGTTAAGTAAATATCTTATCATTTGATTCATGCATTTGCGTTATTGGGCCATTACTGTGAACTCTCACTACAGAGAGGGACGTATCAACATTAATATCAAAACGAAACTGTTTACACACTATTAATTTTTGAATGTTTGCATTTTGCATAGACGATAACATTTACCTTATCTTGTTTAAGTATATGTTTAAAGGCCAAGACGCAGTAGCTCTTTTACGTGACAGCCATTTCATTTTCTATCTCATCACGAATCTTTTGTCTTTGCATTTCCTCAGCATCACTAAGATTACTAAAATTAATTGTAAATTCACCTTCATAATTAGGGTAGTTGGAAGGATGCGGGCTAGTATTACTTTATTTTGTAATAGGGGCTTTGCAATAATTCACATTTTTCGGTGCGGTAAAGATGATAACATTTAAATTTTCAGCCTGCTTTTCACATATATCCTGAACCTTTGTTTTGTGCAAGTATCATGGCTAACTGCACAGCGTACATAAATAACACCTTTAAGCTTTCTTTGTCTATATTCTCTGAAACACAAAGAGCAATCTCTAGACACAAAATCTTTTAGTTCTCCACGAATACATTGGCGTAGCAAGCGGCATGAAAGTCTATCTTTATCAAAAATTAAACTAGAAGGGACAGAGTAGCTTTTAATTATATAAAATCTTGCCAATGCTGTGTTCGGAATAAGGTTTGTAGTTTATGAAAATGTCCCTTGGGTAACAGAAACATCTGATGTTTCGAGGGTCGTCACAAATATTAAGAGAAATATTTTCATTTTTGCATTGTTTCTGTGCTTTTATTTCTGAATATTTATAACGGAGTGTTATTTCAGTACATTGCTGTTTGGGATAAGGTTTATTTGATATTGATATTTGATCTTTTAGCCCATTATTCAAGACAAGCGAGCCATTCTTATTATTTATTGGACGAGATTTGCAACCTAAAATGGCATCAAAACTTTGGTTTTGACTTTTCATGGTGGGTATAGTTTGTGGAATATGGCTTTGTTTTTATTTGAAGTACTTTTGGATTGCAGCCCTAACCCTTTTTTTATTATTATTTTGAGTAGGTAGAATACGTAATTCTTTTTAAAAAACTTTTGCTGTTCCAACTCGTCAGCACAAATTCCGTGGCAACGTGGAAACGTTTTGACTATGAAGGTATTATCTACAACTCCAAACTATTTCCTGCGGACCGATGTTTATGTCCTCTTGAATCCTAACTTTAATGCTGTTAAGTTACCCAATTATTTATTTGGCATACCTTCTCAGGTTGAGTAGTTTTGGATAAAACAACTTCAAACTTGTACCAGCTTTTAGCATATATGTTGTGCTATCTGTCAGCAGCACCATAAACTTTTCTTCGTTGTTTTCTGATGGCCAAAGCACTCCTGTAACAGGACAATAAAATAAATATTTAGTTTCAGAGAATAACATAGGATAAAGTTCAGAATGTAAAAACTTATATAAATCCAACTTACGCAGAGAATCGCGAACAAATCTGGCAATTGTCGAGCTGTTAGTGCCTTCAAGCTGTACTGATCGCCTCTCTTGAAAGGTAACCAGTAACACATTTTGAACTTATTGATAAGTTTATACATATATTCCATCATTACTCAACTTAGCCAAGACTGAAAGAGAGCATAAGTAAATTATTAATTAATAAAAACTAAGGGGGTGGGGGATTACACCAAACACGTGGTTTCCCACAGGGATCCCTAAATCAAAATCCTGTTATACAAAGGACTTTAGAATTTATTACAATACAAAATTTAAACACATTTTTACAAGATTAAATGTGTCGATGGGCCGTTAAACAATAATAATAATAATAATAATAATAATACAAGATTAATTTAAAACAAATGAGAACAGATTACGTTTGCTACATTACCGATTTGTTAAAAGGATTTATAAAAGGTGTCTCCCGTAAAATACCAGCGAACCAAAATAAAAATAAAACAAATAACAAAAATAAAATAGTCTTCAATCATCATACTTAATTCCCTGTTTGATTATAATTTAAAAAAAGGTGGTATATAGGATGTCGTCTGATACAAACTAATAACATAAACAAAAAACAGGTCTCATGGTTGACCAATCTGGCGTTACATTACAATACAAAAGGCTACAAAATAATAAAAACTTAAAAGTTCATAATTAGAAAATAATTATACGGAAACTTTACCTCAACATACCAACACCAAAAAAAAAACCTACATGTTAAATTAAAACTGATTCCCCAATCAAGTAAAAAAAAAGGAAGACACTAAATATTACGTCTCACGTCAATTGAATCCAAAGAGAGAGTGGCCGAGTTAACGACGTCACCTGCCTGAACAGGAAATCGAGATTCTTGATAGACCAATCAGCGACAAGATTACAAGATAAAAAGGACCAATCGTATAATAGTTGAAGACTTGACATTTTTAAAATACAAGGTATAAAAAATAATATTAAGGTAAGATTAAATACATAAAATAAAGGTACAAAGAGATTTAATTATTTAACAAAGATTGAATTAATCATTTAGAAAAGATTATTAAAAAACTTTAGTTCCACTCATTCCCATCCAGATCGCCACCTACTTCGATGCTCTGAAGTTTAAACTTTGTCCCAACAGACTTTGCTACTCACTACTAAAAGCTTCAAGGTCGATAGAAACTGGTCAGTTTATAACCAACAGTACAAAGCACTCTTGAGGCAATCAAGTCGGAGAACTGGGAGTATACTTCAGGATTGATCAGCCCAGTTTGACCTTGAACATGAACATGACGGTGAGTGTGTGTATTGTGATGATTACTCAATGTTGTTGTTGCAATCTTTGTCCTGGCTGTTCCCCTCTCCTCCCTCCGGACATGTTGCTACCCCCTCCTAAACGCCGAGAGAGTTACGAAATCCCCTGCCGCCCCCTTGTACCCCCCAGACATGTTGATTATTTTGGGGAGGATTGGGGCGTTGGAGTTTATTTATCAGTCCACGTCCGATGACGTCATCGCAACCCTGGCGCCAGGTTGGCGGGCAGACAATACAAGTCGAGGGACAGACGATATTGGGATAGGAATAATGTGATGTAATGGGGAAACGTTTCGGGGAGGGAAACTAGTGACAGTACATCTCGGAGGAGATTTGTATGATAAGCCACACGGTATTCAATATCTTGTGATAGTACGTACACATTAAATAGGCTGAAATCTCCTATCACCCCCTCCAGCCTTCCCACCAAACATGTTGATTATTGATGATTGCTAATTAATGATTGCTAGAGCATTTGCCTCTTATTATATTATAATAAAGCAACATCCCTGTCGAGGACTTCTTACAATCTCCATTAGTTAGCAGGACTGTCGTGGTCCAATAATTTCTTCTAAAAACCTTATTGTTTGAAATTGATTATGAAACCTATTTCTATTTACCTCTGTGTATTGATCAAAATCCGCAGCTTGTACCTGAAATCGGTTGTACTCTGCCATGATTGTTGTTAAGACTAGAACACAAGATTAAAGTTTTATTTCTAAACGGGTAGTATTATAATATGTTCCACTAATTATATTATTTAAAAAAAAGACTAGTGCTACGACTTGTTTCTTAAGCTTTATGAAACATATAACAGGTTAAATAATTTTTAATCGATATTCAGACGGTTTTATTTGTTTGTTACCTGGACTGATAGTATATTTTATCAGAGTAATAGCACTATTCAAAGCCATATTAGTGCTATGATTATTTGTTACTAACCTAAACAGCTCATATATTTTATCAGAGTAATTGTTATATTATTAACATAGAATATTAGGTCTGAAACTGTGTCTCTTCCTAATTTATATACAAGATTATTTAGCATATAAACGTATAATACGATTGAAATAGTAAGACTCTTAATAAACTTATTTGGTTTACAAACGCTAAAAATTGTATTAAGTGTTTATGACTACTCACCAGTAATCCCGTATTGCTTGTTTCCAAACTCAAACATTGACTGTTAAAGCATCCTTGAGGAGATCTTTCTGTAGAATATTTATTATTCCATGTTTTTGTATGCGGTATCCACGAATAACAAGGATGTTTTCAAACTCTCTGATGGAGATTGTAAGATTTAATATTCTATAGTCCTCGCCAATGGTAATGCGAGGCAAATGCTCTAGATTTTTAAAATATGTAGTTTGATACAAAACTAAAGGCTATAACATAAAACATAATTGTTACGGGCCGTGAAGTGAGAGGCGGGAGGGTGAGGGCTTACAGGCTCAAGGTGTTAACAAAATATAGTTTCGAGCATTAAATTCCAGGACACCCTTGACAGATATTCAACAAATGTTGATATAACCGTGTGAAGAAAATTAAAGTTAAAAATTATTTAATCAAAATATAACCGCCGCGAATTTTCCCTATGATATTTACAATAAATTCAAGTTCCACATAGTTGTATTCAATATTACTTATGAATAAATGTAAGTTCTCGCAGAGTGACGTTGAATTAACACACACGCGGTGAGAAAAAATAACCTGTTAATCGTCCTGTAAGTTGTGGCTAAAGAATAATTCAAACGTGATAAATTCCCTTAGAGTAATTTTCATTGTTTAAAAATAAAAATAATTATGTTGTTACCAAACCTTATCATTTTAGCTGGAGACCCCTAACTGACCAAAGTGTGGGGCAACCAGTGGACCAGGAATCGAATAGATTGCTTTCTTAGACCTGTGGTTCGCAATTAATTATTCTCTATAGTGAAACTATATAGCGGCACTGATTTGAAATCCACCGTCTGGAACCCATCCCACAGATCCCTAGTTCACCCCTTGGCGTGGAGAAATAATAATTCAAACGTGATAAATTCCCTGGTTTCAACTGTTGACATTCGAACCTAAGACATTTGTTTCCGTAAGAAGACTCACTAACGATTGATATTGGGCATCAAACGTAAATTATTGTTCAAGTAACCCGTTTAATAAAGAATCTGGGAGGATTAATACATTTATAACTTCTTTACGGACCAATGGTGACACCTTTACCCTGCTCCAATAAAATCCATTCCTCTTTATTGTATATGTATGTTGGACTTGTGACTCCGCGAGTAATTTTTTATTACCCTGGTGCTCGATGAACCAATTAATAATAGGTTTAGAAAAAAATATTTTTTGTTTACTAGGAAAAGTACAGGCACACACACGATCCGTGCTGAATTTTAGGTTCAAATCACGGCTGGGTGAACTGGGAGTAGTGTTACACACTCCCTTGAACCATGTATTTACTCTAATAACTAACTTTGATGGTTCAAACACAATAATAAACAACAATAAAGCAAAGAATTGAAAGAGTGTGCAAGGTAAGGTAAAAATTGAGAAAAATAATAACAACTCCCACGCAATAAATGACTCCCATCAACACGGCCAACCTCCATTAAACAAATACATTAAACAAGTGTGCAACAATACTTGAGGTATCCCACTGCGGGGCGGGGTTTAGAATAGTCCCGCAGTAACCCCTGCTTGTCGTAAGAGGCGACTAAAAGGGGAGGCTTCTGTGCAGGACGTACTCATGCAGACAAACTTATCCTATATCTTTCCTTTCACATCATTTTCTTCTTCCTTCAATTTCACTAATTTTTTTTTTCACTCTAGCCCCTTCGCTTTATCAATCCCTACCTCTTTCTTCCCCTCCCCTGCCGTTCAGTCCTGCACAGAGACTTTTGGCCTCTCCGATTACGTCCATCGCAGCGAACACGGCTCTCCTCGGTTTATTATTGGATACCACTGCTTTGAGCTCCTGAATGAAAGTGCGCCGGTTAGTAGAAGGGCCTTAGGGATGACAATAACCGGGTACCCTACTTTGAGAAAAGATCGGTTGCGTTCACGAGGGCCCGGACGTAAAATTGGCACTTTCCTACACCATTTGCTGCGACGACCTCTCTCTCGGCGATGCTCTATGCGAAGGTTGTCATGTCTAGCGTCATATAGGGCCTCTCGTCGGGACAGTTAACAGGGCCATATGTGGTAGTACCAACTTGGGTCACCCTGGTTCTACGATCCGAGTATTGTGTAGGCTGTCCCCAATCACGGCATGGCCGACAACATTGTCGCCGCTGGCACCGTACTGCCAAACACTGCTGGCAACTCACTGCCCGGCCCCTCGCATAGTCGTAATATAGACAAGAGGCGGAAACGGGTAAGGCCGTCCAGCCCTTTAATTGAAAAAATCCAGGTAGTGGTGAGGCCCCAGCCCCGCGTCCTGGTAATGTCTCGAGTAGAAGACAATGAAGACCTGAAACGCATTAGCCCATTTATCATCGAAAGAGTGATAAATGGAGCAGCGAAATCGGAAGTCTCAATAAGTAAACTGCATGATGGCACCATCATGATTCAGACCACGACTGACACACATTCTTCAAATATAATCGCGATCTCTGAAATACCGTTGAGCAATACGTCTCATATACCGATGAAGGTGGAACCTCACAGATTCCTCAATTTTACAAAGTAGTGGTCACTTGTTATGACCTCGACTGCGTGAGCATTGAGGATATCTGTGAGGAGCTTTCCCCTCAGCATGTCACCGAAGTGTACCGCATTGTCACAAAAAATAACGGCAAAGAGAAAAAAAAAACCGATACGTATATCCTCACTTTTGCGACACCTACCCTTCCAAAGGAGGTCCTAGCAGGTTTCCACGTGCTCAGGGTCCGGTTGTATGTCCCTAACCCTGGTTTGCTTTGTTGATGAAGGGGAAGTAAGGATTTATTTCTGGCCAGCCTAAGTTTAACAATATCTGTATTTAAATTGGCTGATATTTAAATTTTTAATCAAAAGTGAGATGCCTGGCTATATAACTTAATTGTCTTTGTACAAAATGAACACAGTTTTTGAGTTATCATTTGGATCTATCGCAAAATAATTCCACACAAAACTGTTTTTAGTACTATAGTAACTAATATTTTGGAGATAAAAAACTTGTTTCAATATGTTATATTTCTGTTTTAATAAAGCTGTAATTTGTTTTATTTATTTAGAGTTAATTTGTATTTTCAGTTTTTGAAGAGATTTAACGTGTTAGTTAAAATATTTACAAGACCGGTACATGTTAGATAATTAAAATGGTGACCTGGTGGTCTAGGGTAAGGTGTCTGACTTCTGTGCAAGCGCCCGGGGTTCAATCCTCGGTGCCGGCACAGATTTATCTGATTGCCAAACCCTTCCTTCACCTCTGACAAGATGTGTATTATTCACAACTTGTGAATGTGAGGAATGCCAGGCCTCCACCGTGGTTCGGATTTAATGTTAAACTTTAGGTCTTCCATTTCATCTCACAATCACCTTACCATTACACATTAGCGTTAGTGCGTATAACCCGAACGGGTAGTAAGAGGTGGTGCTAATAATAATCTTGAGTGAGTATTGAATAATCTTATTCGCTCTACCATATAACTCTTTACCATTAAATGGTTTTATAACTATGTATTATAGATTCTAAACATTAACCAATATTAACCATTTGTGAGTAGATTTGTACTAAATTACAAAACTCAACATATCAATTTGACAATATAGTTTTATTTAGTAAACAATAAATGCATGAAAGAAATACAAGTTTTACAATTAGATAGAAAATTTCAGAGTGTATTAAATTTCTTCAAAAGGCAAATAAACTTGAGGGATTACTTGATTACTTGTGGCTACCTGGGCAGTACAGTGGCCAGGCAACAGGCTGTAGAATTTCTAAAAGGAGAGTAATTTGAGAATTAGTTAAAGCACAATATAGAGCAAATTTAGAAGATAACATTTATACAGTCTCACTTGGCAGGGTTGAATATTAACAGGGATCCACTAAATTTGTTGGATAATTGGCTGGTAAATCCAGCTGATTGATGGCTAAGAACCAGGCGTCATTAAGGTACCATGGCTGGACACATTCCCTTACGGTACTGCCTGAGCATTCAATAGTACGAGGGCCATCCAGAAAGTAAGGTTACGACATTTATTTAGAATCGAAAAATGCTTGTATTTAATTGAAACTCACAGGATACTTCAGAAATATATTATACTATTTTTCAACATGATCGCCGTCGAGATCAAGACATTTCTGTAGTCGGGGCACCAGCTTTTGTATGCCAGTGTCATAGACCTCCGCCGCCAACTCTTTCAGCCACTTCTTCACAGCTTCCTCGACCTCCTGATTGTTGGAAAAACGTTTCCCACCCAAAAACTCCTTTAGTTTAGTGAAAAGGTGATAGTCCGAAGGCGCCAAGTCGGGTGAATAGGGTGGGTGGGTGACAATATCCCATCCAAATGATGTCAGCAGCTCCTGTGAAACTCGCGCGGTGTGGGGCCTGGCGTTGTCATGCAGGAGGCTGACTCCCCGGGTCAGCATTCCCCTTCTGCGGTTCTGAATGGCTCTTCTGAGTTTTTTTAGGGTATTGCAGTAAGCCTCTGCATTAATGGTAGTCCCTTTGGGCATAAAATCCACCAAAAGGACGCCCTTACGGTCCCAAAAAACAGATGCCATGACTTTTACGGCTGAATGGGTTGTCTTGAACTTTTTGGTGGCTGGGGAAGATGAATAACGACACTGAAGTGATTGTCTTTTGGTCTCTGGGGTGTAGTGACACACCCACGTCTCATCCCCTGTCACGATAGAGTCCAGAAAAGCTTCTCCCTCCTGTACAAAACGATCCAAAAATTCACGCGCGGTGGTGACGCGATTTTGACGGTGCTCCGGTGTGAGCATTCTGGGCACCCATCTCGCACACAACTTCTTGTAACCAAGTTTTTCCGACACAATATCACCAAGGAGACTTCTAGAAATGTCAGGGAATTTTTCGTGAAGGTCATCAAGCGTCACACGGCGGTCATTTCGCACTTGTTCTTCAATTTTTCGCACAAGTTCGTCTGAAATCACTGATGGTCTCCCACTCCTTGCCTCGTCGTGAGTATCAGTACGGCCTTCTCTGAACAACCTAACCCACTTCGTGACATGTTGTCGACTCATCACATCACTACCATAAACTTCCACGAGCTTCCGATGGATATTCGCGGCGGTATTGTTCTGCAAAGTCAAAAAACGGATGACCGCGCGGATCTCGCACGGACGGGAGGTGGCGGGAGCGCGCGACGACCTCTCCATAGGAAGAATTTACTGTGACTGAAAAAAATGGCCGACAAACACGCGGGACCAAACAAACTGACCGTTAAGATCCCCCCTACACGTCAGGTGTGCCAAATTTGAAACAAAAAATTTCCCCAGGCCTTAGGACCCCTTGTAACCTTACTTTCTGGATGACCCTCGTACATTAATATTTTTAGAACTAATACAAAATTAGGAGCCTATTTACAGGACAAAACAAAATAGTATTATTTGCGCGGACCCCACTATGACACTAGGGCAATTTCCACGGGTTGCTCACCCAAGCTAATACTTTCCATGTACAATGACCCCATAACCAAATCTCTATCATTAACAACTGAACTGCATAAGGCAAAAGAAAAAATAGACTTCCTGGCGGTAACCATCAATAACAAAGAACTGATGTTCATGACGTTTAGGATGTCATGAAGAATTTTCACTCCAAGATTTATTGGAACTTGGGAGTTAGTGTAAATCAGTAACACTAAAACTTCACATTTTTCTAAGCCGGAGGCTTTAACGTTATGACAGTGTCCAAACACACAATAATGCACTCAGCAATTGACTTAAAGAGTCATTAAAATCTGACTTGTCCATCAGACTAAAAAGGCATAATATAACCAAAGTACTTCTTCCATATTGAAGTTAACTATTCCTGAACATGACACAAGATTCCGAAGACATTTTCTCTTATATATATAAAAAAAGGGACTTCTGAATAACTATTAAATTTACATTACGTTAAACCATTTTGGACTTACCAGTTGCAACAAAACAGAATTTTTAAATCTACATCAAAATAAATAAGCTTAGGCTAGTTTAAAAGTAGATTTTTTTAAGTAACATTTCCTATTATTTGTCTGGTTATAAGAATTTAACTGCACTGATAAAGTAGGAATAATGAAGGTAGAATATTAGAGCAAATGTACCCAAACTTATTTAAAGGGATAGTAGGAAAAAATGTATGTTAAACAAAACCACTCTTTACATAATGCCGGGATCAAGATAAACTTAACTTAGCGTAACGTTCACTTTTCGTAAAGAAACAAAGACCTATCACTATTCACGTAACTTAATGTAACAGCTTGAGCCAAACATCAGCATTGTAGAGCATAGATGTTGATCTGTGAACTGTACTCTATATATATTAATGTTATCTGTGACTATATGTATTGTTTACTTTTGATATGATTACATTGCAATTAAATATATACATTATAAAGAAATTAAGTAACGATACTTGCAAAACAGATAAAGTACTAAATAGCAGTGTTAATGTGGTTGGCTGGCTAGATCACGCGGTGACCTTCACTTATATTTCACATAAAAAGAAAGATCTCCCTAGACAATCTTACTATAAGTTAACCACATCGTGATGGCTTTCATTTGAAAAGATGAAAAATCTTTACGTTAAGTTAAGTTAACGTTAAGTTGATTGTGATCCCGGCATAAAGCTAAATTAGAGTCCCAACTTTCATGTCACTGGTTGACAGGGCAATCAAGTCTCCGTATTCACCAATGCAGTAAAATGATAGCGAACCAAGATTGTGCAAATAAATCCAAGCAAATAAAGAAAATTACTTTATGTATTATTTGACTTTCAAATTAACCTGAAACCTAGCAAATAACCATTAAAATATGTAGGCCTACCTCGTATTAGGCTACAATCATATCCAACACTTTTTAAGTCTATTTAATCAACGTGTAGAAAAGGCAAGAGTGCGACCAAAACTCAATTGTTATTGATTAAAATGAATAAAATATATTGAAACACAAACTGAACCACCAACCTGAATAATTCATAATTTCTGCAATGGATCCCCAAGCATTGTCTTTCTTGGCTATATTTTTTATAATCTGGTCTAGACTTGTCATATATAATTGGATATTGCTCCACAACAGAGACAAAAACATCTTCTGTAAATTCAACCATATATTCATTGTCACTTTCATTTTCACTCATTTTCAAGTTAAAATCACAATATAAAACCATTTAACGATAACTAAAGCTCAATATGGCGAACAACTTCTAACTTAAATCGATATTTTTCAAATATTATTTTATATGTTTTCCATAAATCCTATTGGCTAGATCTTTCTCGCAAGAATATTGTTTCACAACTCGTGCATAAGCATAACGTATAAGAAAAGTTAAAGTTATTCCACTATTAACTATAAATCGATTATAGACGCCATCATATAAAATGTTTCAACTTCTTACGTACTATACATTATTCGCTATTAGTTATGAATTATGCATGAATATAAACTAAGCCTAAGAGGTGGTCCAGGACATCCCTTTACAAAAAAACAGCATAATTTGACTGTCGTCCCTAGTCGCCCGTTCATCCGAAGTAACTTCCCTTTTCTGCACTCTGTAGCTCCTATTTCTTTGGCCAAGATCAAGTCGTTTTTCACTCAAACATCGGTTAAGATGAAGGAACAACCAATCAAAGTCCACACTTGTCAATCCTTTTGAATTCCAATTAAGAACATTGTCCATAGCGTTCGTCATGTTAAACTTCACCTGATCATATTCATCAACAACATTGTTTTTACCAATATCATTGCCATCAATGGAGTCTTAACCAACAATGTCGTCATCTCTTTTAGTGTCGTCACTGACAGCGTCTTCGTCCACAGCGTTGTTACCTCCAGCGTAGTCACCAATAGCTTCGCCACCAACAGCGTCGTCATCCCCAACAGCAGCGTAGTCACTAACGCCTACAATGTCATCCTCAGGATAATCACCACAAACATCATCATCCATAGCAGTGTCATCAAAAGCGTATTTCACAGCAGATTGGTCCAAAGCGTCAGACCCTGTCCACTGCTTGAAGACGATAAGCTAACTCTCTGGGGAACGCTCTTCACTCATTTGGCTGCCTATTGATGATATGGCTGATTTCAGTACTCTTTAATGGTGTTCAAAGATATCGTTTGTACCGCCATCTTTCTTTACAATTATGTCGTCTATTCCGCCATCTTGTTGTTCAATGACGTAATTTGTGACGCGATTTGGTCCAGCATGTTATTATTTTGTTCTGCCATGGCTTGAATAAAAGCTGTTAAACCCTGGATATCCACGGGAATTTTTTTTGTTATCATTAAGCAAACAAACGACCAATATCCTACTTCCGACACCAATGTAACGTGGGGCGCGCGTGACCAGGGAGGGTCACGGGCCGTTCACACTTGATCGTGTGAACCACGAGCTCTGTTAGAAATATTGGGGTATTCTGCTGACTAAACACGAATGAAAATGCCCACGGAATATTCAAGGTTTTGACTATTCAAACTAGAGCACAATGATTAACTATACATCTAAATAAATTAAAACTAAACAAATCATTAAATAAAATAAAAAGAGTCTTAATCGGGACGGGGTATAGAATAGTCCCGCAGTAACCCCTGCTTGTCGTAAGAGGCGACTAAAAGGGGAGGCTTCTGTGCAGGACGTACCTCGTGTGGGACAAACCTATCCTATAGCTTTCCTTTCACATCATTTTCTTCTTCCTTCACTTTCCCCCTTTTTTTCACTCTTCTCCCTTCGCTTTATCTACCCTTACCTTTTTCTTCCTTTCCCCCACCGTTCATCCTGCATGGAGGCCTTTGGCCTTTCCGTTGACGACCTTGGCAACTAACCCGGCTCTTCTCTGTTTATTATTGGATACCACTGCCTTTAGCTCCTAAATGAAAGTGCGCCGGTTGCAATATCTTAGTAGAAGGACCTTAGGGATGACAATAACCGGGTACCCTACTTTGAGAAAAGTTCGGTTGCGTTCATGAGGGCCCGGACGTAAAATTGGCACTTTCCTACACCCACCTGCTGCGACGACCTCTCTCTCGGCGATGCTCTATGCGAAGGTTGTCATGTCTAGCGTCGTATAGAGCCTCTCGTCGGGACAGTTAACAGGGCCATATGTGGTAGTACCAACTTGGGTCACCCTGGGTCTACGATCCGAGTATTGTGTAGGTCGTCCCCAATCACGGCATGGCCGAATCTATTGTCGACGCTGGCACCGTACTGCCAAACCCTGCTAGCAACTCACTGCCCGGCCCCACACAGGGCCGTAATATCGATAAGAGGCGGAAACGGGTAAGGCCGTACAGCCCTCAATTAGAAGAAATCCAGGAGGTGCTGAGGCCCCAGCCCCGCTTCCTGGTAATGTCTCGAGTGGACGAAGGTGAGCCCATTTATCCTCGAAAGAGCGATAAATGGTGCAGCCAAGGCAAGTGTGTCTATAAGAAAACTTCGTGACGGCACCATTCTCATTCAGACATCATCCGACATCCAATCAGGCAACATACTGGCTCTTAAAGAAATACCGTTGAGCAATACGTCTCGTATACTGGTGAAGGTGGAACCCCACAGGTTCCCCAATGTTTGCAAGGGAGTGGTCACTTGCTATGACCTGGACTGCGTGAGCATTAAGGAAATCTGTGAGGAGCTAGCCCCTCAGAATGTCACTGAAGTATACCGCATAGTAGTGAAAAAGAACGGCAGTGAAAAAAAGACACACTAATATCCTTACCTTTGCGACTCCAACCCTTCCAAAGGAGGTCCGAGCGGGTTTCCACGTGCTCAGGGTCCGGCCGTATGTCCCTAACCCTCGGCGCTGCTTTCAGTGCCAGGAGTTTGGACATACTAAGCTGCGATGCCGTGGTAAACCAAACTGTGCGGATTGCGGACAGGAGGCTCACGATACACCGTTTTAGTCTCCTAAATTCTGCGTTAACTGCAAGGGTTCGCACTCTGCTTGGTCTCGGGCCTGTCCGAAATGGAAGCTGGAGAAAAAAGTGCTTGAGATACAAACTGAAAAGAAGATTCCATACAACCAAGCACGCAAAGAATACGTATCTAGCCAAGCTCCGGTATTTCAGACCTCTTAAAGTCAGATAGTTTCCCAGAATATCAATTGCCCCAACTGCCATTGCGCAGTTAACATTTCAAAGCCTTCTTCGATACCCGTGCCACTGACCTCTACTCGAGAAAAAAATAGTAATAGCGCGCCGGCAACGGTGGCGATAAAATTAGTGCCCAAGGTGACAACTTCGGAGATGTTGTCTCCACCATCTGTGCCACCTAGGAGTTCTCCTCGTGGCCTTCCTCGGAGAAAATCCCCGAGTCCACCTCGGGTAACCCCCCCGAGGCCACCTCGGGTACACCCCGAGTCCACCTCGGGTAACACCCCCGAGTCCACATCGGGTAACCCCCCCCCCCCGAGTCCACATCGGGTAACCCCCCCGAGTCCACCTCGGGTAACACCCCGAGTCCACCTCGGGTAACCCCCCGATCCACCTGGTAACCCCCCGAATCCACCTCGGGGAACAAAAGTATTTGCGGCCGTTGTTGGTTCGCCCTCTCTAGTCTCCGAGTCTTCGGAGGTTGGAGTGGGTGGCGAAACAGGTGAGGCCGCCAAGACGAGTCCTGCCAGTGCCTCAAGAAGGGCCCAACGAGGTATCGCCGAAATTAATGATTTAAAAATAATGCGTCGAAGGCTATAACAAAGCCTTCGCGCACCGACCCAACGCCCAAATCTCTTCTGGAGAAACAAAAGCCTCTCTTGAAACGAGAGGTCCAGAAGAAACTCGGCAAGGCAAGAGGACCTAAAAAGGTCCATAACCAATTTTTACTCTTGAGAGATAGCGCCATGGATTACGTGGATGAATAAACCTATATTTATACATAATGTCGCTACTACAATGGAATTGTAGGGGTTTCTATGCTCGTGTAGAGGAAATTAAACTACTAATTTCTTCCCTGCATCCTCCCATCTTGTGTTTTCAGGAAACCCACTTCCACCCAACTGACAACCCGATGCTTCGTGGGTACGATTTATATCGTACCGACAAGCCACTCTTTGATCGGGCTAGCGGAGGTGTGGCTATATTTGCACGTAGCAACATATATCATAAGTTTATAAATATTGTCTCTGATCTCCAAGTGATTGCTGTCAGAGCCTCCCTTCCTATGGAGGTAACCGTATGCTGCATTTACCTCCCACCAGGTGTACGTGTTTCCAAGAGGACTCTAGAGGCCCTCTTTATACAACTTCCCGCCTCCTATATCATTTTGGGGGACTTTAACGCGCATAGCCTGGTGTGGGGGTCTAATTTTACAGACACCCGCGGGAGGATGGTAGAGGATATTCTTGTTTCGGGAAACCTGGTGTTAATGAACACCGGGACCCAGACACACTTCTCCACCTTTAATTGTGTATCCTCTGCCATCGACCTAGCCCTATGTAGCTCCGGGATTGCTGCTCACTTCCATTTGGGAGGTTCACTCGGACCTATGTGGCAGCGATCACTTTCCCATTCTGCTTTCACAAATTAAAGATCCACCCAGTACAGCAAAGTTCCTCCAATGGGTTCTTAAACGTGCTAACTGGGATAAATTCCGCGAGCTCGTCGTATTCGACGAACCCCATTCTCCTGACGTCGATGTTAAGGCTGGGCAATTTACTTCGACGGTCATAGCGGCGGCGAGGGCATCCATCCCTAAATCCTCGCCAAACCCGCGCCACCGTCCTGTTCCCTGGTGGAACGAGGAGTGCCGGCTGGCTATTTCTAACCGTCGGAGGGCCCTACGTCTCTTTCATCGACGTCCAACTTCGGAGAATCTGGAGTCATTCCGGATTCTACGTGCTATAGCTCGCCGTATTATTCGAGAAAGCAGAAGAGAGTCTTGGAGACAGTTTATTTCTAACCTTACTATTTCCACTCCCACAACCAAAGCTTGGGACCATATTCGTAAATTACGTAGTAGCAAAAATACCATTAATAATATACCCGCACTCATGTCTAACGGTTCACTTGTCTACTCCCCTATGAAGGTCGCCAATGTATTGGGCTCGATGTTCGCCGCTATTTCTAGCACTGCGAGCTACTCTGACGAGTTCGCGGTGCATAAGAGGAGCATCGAGCGCCGTACTATTGATTTTGGTCCGAACGGGGGGAGGATTATAACTCTCCTTTCACGCAAGATGAACTGACCTATGCCCTCACCCAGGCGGGTAACACAGCTTCCGGTCCAGATGATATCCACTATGAAATGTTGCGGCAGCTGCCCCTTGCCGGGCACGCATATCTTCTGGACCTTTTCAATAGTGTCTGGGATTCTTATCAGTTCCCAACACTTTGGAGGCAAGCAATCGTTATCCCGTTATATAAAATTGGCAAAGATAAATTAGAGCCAACTAGTTATCGACCGATAGCTTTAACTAGTTGTGTATGTAAAATACTGGAAAAAATAATTAATAAACGATTTATATGGTATTTAGAATCCCGCAATCTACTATCTAATATTCAATGTGGTTTTCGCCGGAACCGATCTACAGTTGATCATATTGTCCGTTTAGAGACGGCTGTTCGTGACGCTTTTCTCCATAAACAGCACCTTCTGGCTGTTTTCTTCGATCTGGAGAAAGCGTACGACACCAGCTGGCGGTACGGCATTTTGAAAACACTTTTTAATTGGGGGTTTCGAGGAAACCTTCCTTCTTTTATATCTAATTTTATGTCGGATAGACACTTCCGGGTAAGGTTAAATAACATCTTATCCGAGGATTTTATTCAAGAAAATGAGGTGCCTCAGGGTAGTATTTTGAGCCGTACGTTGTTCGCTATCGCGATAAATAGTATTGTGAACAACGTGCGCTTACCTGTTCGTTCATGCCTTTTTGTGGATGACTACGCAATTTATTGCAGTTCATCAAGTCTCCACAGGGCTGAACGACAGATACAACTCGCTGTAAACAATCTATGGTTGTGGGCATCTCGTAATGGCTTTCGTTTTTCTGCGGCCAAGACGACTGTCGTCCACTTTCATAGTTTACGCGGAATACAGCCAGCCCCCAATATTTTAATGAACAACGTTGTTTTACCTGTCTCCGAGACCGTAAGGTTCCTGGGACTTTTATTCGATTTTAAACTAACTTGGATCCCCCACATCAAAGACCTGAAAGCGAGGTGTGTTAAAGCTTTGAATTTACTTAAAGTTGTGAGTGGTCGCTCTTGGGGTGCTGATAGGGAAACCTAGATGCGCCTCTATAGAGCCTTGGTGAGATCAAAACTTGATTACGGCAGTTATGTATATGGTTCCGCTAGACCCTCGGCGTTAAAGATACTCGATAGCGTCCACCATGCTGGCATTCGACTGGCTACTGGTGCTTTTCGTACCAGTCCAGTCGTCAGCATCTGTGCTGACGCCGGCGAGCCCCCTATTTCTTACCGGCGGTCTTATCTCCTGGCATCTTACGTGTCGAAACTGCATTGCACGCCAAATAATGTTGCTTACCGCCCTGTGTTTCATCCCCCTAACCGTGTCTTGTATGAAACTAAATGTCGTAGTACAAGGCCGGTTGGGATCCGAATGCTATCGGTTTTCGACACGTGTGGGATAGTCCTGCCAAAGGCTATCCCCACATCACCAGGTCGAGTTTCTCCCTGGAAGATACGCCCTCCGAAATGCCATTTTGATCTTGCCAAGTTCCCTAAAGCGACCACCCCAAACTTTGTATATGAGAGGACCTTTAATGAGCTCCTCTCCACTCGCTTTCACGGATTTGAGCGCATCTACACTGATGGCTCTAAATCTGGAGCCTCCGTGGGATGTGCTTTTGTTGTGGAAGGATCCAATTTTAAATTTGGTTTACCTAAAGGAACCAGTGTTTTTACGGCTGAATTATATGCCATTTTTAAATCTTTGTGTTTTGTATACCGAAGTAGTCACTGTTCTGTCCTCATCTGCACGGATTCCATGAGTGCTCTGTTATATTGTTCACTCTCTACTCGTGGAATCCTCTCGTGCAGATGATTCACGAACAAATATTAAAATTTGATTCATTAAGCACCCGGCTCGCCTTTTGCTGGATTCCTGGTCACGCTGGTCTTCCAGGAAATGAACTGGCGGACCAGGCAGCCAAGGAGGCAGCACGCCTGCCTCCGGAGGCGGGTCCGGGTGTCATATTTTTAGATCTAAAGGGTTATGTTCGGCGTGGGGTCTTACGCACCTGGCACGAGCAGTGGGTCTCGACCCCTGCTCAGAACAAGCTGCGGTCCATCAGGGACGGTGTGTCGCGATGGCCCTTTCTATACGAAAGTCTAGATGAGAGGAGGTCATCGTGACGAGACTCCGCGTCGGGCATACTTCATTGACCCATAGTTTTTTACTGAGAGGGAATCCACCTCCAGTGTGTGAGTTCTGTGATACTCCCCTTAGTGTGCATCACATTTTGGTGGAGTGTCGCAAACTAGCCCCTATCCGTCTGGCTCTTGATTTTAAAGGTGACTTACGTTTTTTATTACGCGATAGTGCGGATGGAGTTATTTGTTTACTCCGTTTTATACGCCAGGCGGATCTTTTTAATGCCATTTGAGTCACTTTTATAAAGTGGCTCTTTTGGATATTAGCTCATATTGAGATCTTTTTAACAGTTTTATTACAATTTAACATGTTGTTTTGTCTTTTTAACGTATTATAATTTTAACATGTTGTGTCATTTTAACGTGTTATATTTTAATATGTTTGTTTTTGTAACAATACAATCTTCGTATTGTACAATTGCTACCCCACCCAACCTGATTCTACACGCTTCATCACGTATAACATACTACCCGCTCCTTAATAACTCCGACGTAACCTATAATAGTACTATTCACTATTATAGCCCAATGCAGCCCAACCATCACACATCAAATAAACGTTCTTTATTTATCCAATATTGTCTGTCTACAAAACGAGTTGTTCGTCACGTACCTTGAATCTCCAAGCTGACATCACTAGAATCCTGCCAAGTCAAAACGGCCCGGCTGGGTCGCGGACGACTACAAGAAATGTCCAAAGCTGTAACCGGCCCGAGAAAAATATTATGACTAAACGACGTTCCTGAGGGTCGAGCTGACAAATCATATCTGCGCAGTGTTGCCACCTGGGGGAAGACCATGGCAACCGTCACCTAGCAACAGACGCTTCCAACGGCTGTCGAGAGAGATCAACTTCAAATATTCGTGTTTTGCTGCAATGCGTCGGCTGACGGCCAATCAGAGACCAGGAAGAAAGAAGATACTGATGTATAATGACGTAATGCCTGTGGTTACGTGTCTGGCTTGAATATGAACTTTCCCCCCCTTGTTTTGTGTGCTAGATTCAGAAAGAGTATATATAAGAGTATGTAAATTGTATAGGGACAGAGCATTGCCTGGGGGCATTGCCGACAGATCATTGCAATATATCATTGCAACAGAGCATTGTATGACAGCGTTACGTGTATGGAGGTCCTGGAGGAGGGACCAGGGTGTTTGGACCGATTGGTATCATTAAATTTCATTTATAGAAACAGCATCATAAGTATCAGGGTCATGGAGGATGGACCGAGAAATTCATTCGTTTAATAGAGATAAACCTTTTTATTTGCTTATTATGTATCAGGGTCATGAAGGATAGACCGTGAAAATTAATTTGTTTAATATAAATAGACTCTTTTATTTGCATATTATGTATCGATGTATCAGGGTCATGGAGGTTAGACCAGGCTGTAACTATGCTTTCAATATTATTAAACTGTTTTTTAGGATATTAGGCGTGTCGGGAATGAAACCGTATTTATAATTTGGCGTGTCTCTAGTCAACGCAATGGGGCGATTGTGCCTGGCTATAGCTTTGTTTACTCTTCAAATATTGTTTAGGTGTCAGTATGATTGTCATACGTTGCAATTGTTAGAGTTAGTTATCAACACTTTGTTGGTATACGCTATTTTTAGCGTTTTATTCTGTGTCCATTTTATTTTATCAATTTATACTTTGAGTTTATGTAAATTGAAGGACTTAAGATTTCATCGAATATAATTGTTAATTAAAATTATTACCTTAAATTTTGTTGGAAAAATTTAGTATATATTTATTATACTATCATTCTGTAACATGATAGGAAAGACCGTAAGTCAAGTTTAAGAAGTTAGTTTTCAAGATGCAATGTTTTTTTATGGATAGTAGCTACTAGGAAGTTTGAATTAAGGCCATTATCCTCCTGTCTATTTGTTTTTTGAAGATGATTAAAATATTCCTGATTTAAAATATTTGCTCTTTAATTTGTTGACGATATTTCATGTATGCACATCCCCCCCTTCCCGTAGTATTAAGGGCCTTTCCTACAGGGACAGTGGAGGGGAGGGTGTTGCATTTTGTCTTTTTATTGGAGTGATACACTTGTGGTTTTTTTTAGCAGGTGTATCACTTAATTTATACCAAGAGCCCAGTTGAGCACTCCTATGGAGTGTCTCAGATGGTGAATGTTTTATCTCTTTCCCCTATGGGGATTTTATTATGTTTTTAATATATTTCAAGGCCCTAATGACCTCGATGTGTCGATGGGCCTTTAAACCATATAATAATAATATTCATTATAATTAAATGTGAAAAACTTGTATTTATTTTTTCATTTATAATAATATTTCTCTCTCATTTAAATGATATATTTGTGAATATAACTTTTTAGTGTATAATTAAATATGATTCAAATGTCCTATTGTCTATGAAATCAGAAATTAAACTAAATTTTAATCATGTATGTTTAATAAAATAATCCTCTAACTAGTTATAAATTTTTATAAGATTGTGTTAAAAAAGTGTTAAACATGTTTACAAATCTAGTCTATTTATTTCAATTAATTTAATTTGATATATAAATATCATTATACTGAACATTTAAACTGATTACAGTCAGAGGTGGATTTTCTACAATTCATATTTATTATTTATTGTATTTAAAAAGATATCTTATTTAACATATTACGTAAATAAAATAAAAACTGAACATTCAATGCAGAACGACTTGCTAACCTTCAACACTAAAACTTGTATAAACAAAATGATCTTGGTTGGCCTTTTAAACTGATTCTTATTTAAAAACTCACTTTCAGTCTGAACCGACGAAAACAGGTTGGTTCCTATCTATATGACGTCATTACGTCCTACTGACATAATATACCTCGGCTCTTAATATTATCATTCATTCAAATCTGATAAGGTGATGTCAATCACAATACTATCATCATGACGTCACTATATCTCTACCCCTTTCCAACCACAATTAATTATCTTATGACGTCGACGTACACACTCCTGCACAATTAGACGGCAATTAATATTATAATTCATTCAAATCTGATTTAATATATATATATATATTGCGACGTCATTACCATACTCTCATACGTCAGTTGCCAGAAATGAACGTCACTCACAAGGCGTCAGACGTCACTAAGACTGCCTTAATATTATAATTCATTCAAATCTGATTTGACGTCTAGATGAAATTCCATTATGACTGGCGTCACCAAGGCTGACGTCACTCACAGACGTAATTAAGACATTCACTATTATTTTAATATTCGTGACGTAAAACTTGCTAAAACTCACCATACACTACTCACCACGACCGGAAGCACTGCGCCGGGCATGTTGCGCCAAACTGCACAGTCATATTTCGCAATAAGGGCGTATATTTCTGTACCTTGTGTGCCCTACCCTTCTGAAGGTACTCCCCATCCTCGTGGCGGACTGTAACATCGACCATGACGACCCTTCCCTTGCTTTTTGACGACCAAGTCTGGTTTGAGTTTCCCTCCGTCGGGACTATCTACATCTGGCTCTTTAGAGATAACCACATCCTTCCCAGCACTCAGGATGCGGCCCTCAATAAGGTCACGAATCTCGTTGTGGTGCCTTAGTCTATGTACATTGGCCCAGAATGTGAGCCAGAGTCTCCAGACTGGCCCGACACTTCCGGCATAACAGATCTTGTTGTATAGCTCTATGCAGACTCGCTCTATCCCCTCCAGTGTTTGTACGTAACTGGATGACCGTTATAAGTCTGCATGGCTTAAGCAGGGTGGGATCTTTCAAAAAGTAGTTCTCCACCCTGTCGTTCTCTAGGGATCTAACAGCCCTACCTTGAGCTTGTAGGCCAGCCCATCTGTTCATTTCCCTTTTACTGCAGCTATCCTTATACCTGCTCAAGTTCGTTACTGTATTAGGATATGTAATCCTAGCAATGCTGGCCATCCTTTCCAACTCATCTCTCATGGCCGTACCCCCGTTGATCGCTGCAATCAGCGGGTCCTCTGAATTAAGGAGCTACAGCCAAGCCCCTAGCGCAATCCTAGGGACTAGTTCCTCTAGTCTTTGATAATTATTCAAAGGAACGCCTAATAAAAGCGGTATACAAAAGGATCTAATTAAAAAATGGGAAAAGATAATAAGATGAAATAAAAGTTAAAAATACAGCATGGAAATTAATTTTAAAAAACATATTGTGTTTAAGACAAGAGCCTTTAAGAAATTAAAAATATAGAATAAAGAGTCGGAATATAATATATGGTTACATCAATAAAGAAGAGAAGAGGTATTGACCGACAGAATAATAGTAAGACTAGTAATAATAAAAACATATAACAATCCTATTAAAGAGTGTAATAGAGTAGAAAATAAGAAACAATTAAATGGGGTAAAATACAGGAAAAACATTAAAATAAAGACAAGAAACAATACAAATGAAAAATCAC
Source organism: Timema cristinae (assembly GCA_039000515.1). Lineage (NCBI taxonomy): Eukaryota > Metazoa > Arthropoda > Insecta > Phasmatodea > Timematidae > Timema > Timema cristinae. Next base: position 35,888 of record JBCFYV010000106.1, read on the forward strand.
ATACTATAAAGTTACAGGTTAAAAGATTAACACATTATATAAAGAAGGATATATTAAGTATATTAATTAATAAAATAATTAACAGCTTAAGTTTAAAATGTTGATAAATAAACTGTCGATTTAAGAAGAGTTAAACTGCAATAATGAAAGTGAACCGGGAATAATTTAATAGAGGTTAGAGAAGTTAATTAAAAGAGTAGAACTTGGAAGAAAAAACTAATTAAATAGAATATTGAAATAAATGTTAAATAAAAAGTTGTTGACTAATATTTAATTCCACTCCTTAAGCCTTGAACGCCAAAAGGCACGTTGACTTGACTACATGTTTCAACGTACAAACGTCATCTTCAGGTCTGAGGAAAACCAATGTAATATTAGGATAAAGTATAAAGACAAAAATTAAGAAATCAAAGGGAAATAAGACGATACCCAGAAAGAAAATATAAATTATTAATAATTAGTTGAAGGAAAATACCGCTAACCCTAAAGGACCAGGTTAAAGAAATATGCAAAAGGAGAGAAATACCTAGATTAATATTAATAAGTAGAATAATAATAATAAACACTCAAGCTTACCTCTAAATTAGGAATGGATGTTATCCCTGTCACTCCAAGGGTGTAATAGTTTTAACTAATAATTTCTTATTCAAACTACAAATTAGGAAAAGAATAATCCAGAAGATTTAAGTACCAACATGAAAAAAGAAAATAAGGAGAAAAAGGTAGCGCTAGGGTATGAGTAGAAATGAGTCAGAAATGGATAGACAGAAAAAGATAAAGAAGAGAGATGGCAAAAAAGGGAAGGAAACAGGTTCAAATCTTCACGACCTGGACCGGTCAGAAGCTACAATGGTAGGAGGGCTGCGGGGAAACGGGATAGAAAGGGGTTAAGAGCGAATAAATGGTGGAAAATATTTGATTGTATTGATTAAAGTTTGGTTTTCAAACTTGGTTTGTTCGTTGAGGATAGAAACTTGCATTGTAGATATGGAGATTTTCGGCAATATTCATTTTGTGTCCTTTGGTGGAAGGTAGAAGGAGTTTCATACATTGGTCGATAGGGGTGGGTTGATGGCCTGAAATTTTTAAATGTTCGGCAAATTTTGATTTGGTCCTGTTATATTTAAAGTCACTCAAGTGCTCAAAATACCGTTTAGATAGTGCCCGGCCAGTTTTTTCCCAATGTAGGCAGCGTTACAATCACAGGTTAATTTGTAAATCCCACTTTTTCTATAGATATTGTGAGTATTAAGGTTGGAATTGGATAAGTGCTTTTTGACTGAGTTGTTGGTTTCGAATGCAATCTTGATGTGATAGTTCTGTAGAATTCTGTAGAGTTTATTAACTTCTTGGCCTGTGAAATTTATTTTAACCCATTTGGGTTAAGTAAGGTTATCACAAATATTTGTAAGATTGAATTTGGGACTCATTTGGGCTTTCTGTTTCAGAAGAATATTATAGATAACAGAATGAGGGTAACCATTAACAGTGGCAATTTGTTTAATGATATTGAATTCATTATTATAATTTCTCTTAGAGAGTGGTGTATGAAGAAGTCTATAAATCAGGCTATTGAATGTAGCAAGTTTATGGGAAATAGGATGGTTGGAGTTATAAGGAAGAGAGGACTGAATTTTATCCATTCCTTGAATGGTATCCATTCAGACATTTCAAAAACAAGAACCCAAATAAAAAGTATGAATTTTATCCATTATCATAATACCCACAAAATCCTGAATTGTATCCATTATGAATGGTCTCCATTCAGACAATTTTCAAATAAACTACTTTAACAAAAATCCTTATTTGTATCCAGTGTAATTATTTACATTATATCCACAAAATCCTGAAATGGTCTCCATTCAGACTTTTCTTAAATAAGAACCACAAATAAAAAGTATGAATTGTATCCACTAAAAATATTTGCATTTTACCCACAAAACCCTGAATTGTATCCATTTAATTGCGGTACAACTTGTCTGATAGAGGGCCCGCAGAAGAAACTCGCCTTAACTCATTCCGTATTTACTAGAGAACAGCACTATCTCTATATTAATATATAAATAAAATATAATCTTTTTACTTATTGTCTTATTACTTTAAATCCCCCTGCAGGACGGGGTTTAGAATAGTCCCGCAGTAACCCCTGCTTGTCGTAAGAAGCGACTAAAAGTGGAGGCTTCTGTGCAGGACGTACTCATGTGGGACAAACCTATCCTATATCTTTCCTTTCGCATATTTTCTTCTTTCTTCACTTTCCCCCTTTTTTTCACTCTTCCCCCTTAGCTTTATCTACCCTTACCTTTTTCTTCCTTTCCCCCACCGTTCATACTGCACGGAGGCCTTTGGCCTTTCCGTTGACGACCTTGGCAACTAACCCGGCTCTTCTCTGTTTATTATTGTATACCACTGCCTTGAGCTCCTAAATGAAAGTGCGCCGGTTGCAATATCTTAGTAGAAGAGCCTTAGGGATGACAATAACCGGGTACCCTACTTTGAGAAAAGATCGGTTGCGTTCATGAGGGCCCGGACGTAAAATTGGCACTTTCCTACACCCACTTGCTGCGATGACCTCTCTCTCGGCGATGCTCTATGCGAAGGTTGTCATGTCTAGCGTCGTATAGAGCCTCTCGTCGGGACAGTTAACAGGGCCATATGTGGTAGTACCAACTCGGTCACCCTGGATCTACGATCCGAGTATTGTGTAGGTTGTCCCCAATCACGGCATGGCCGAATCTACTGTCACCGCTGGCACCGTACTGCCAAAACACTGCTGGCAAATCACTGCCCGCCCCCTCGCAGGGTCGTAATATAGATAAGAGGCGGAAACGGGTAAGGCCGTCCTAGCCTTTAATTGAAAAAATCCAGAAGTGGTGAGGCCCCAGCCCCAGAAGCGAAAGCCATTACGCGATGCCCACGATTCAAGATTGTTGACAGAGAGCTGTATCTGCCGTTCAGCCCTGTGGAGACTTGAAAACTGCAATAAATTGCGTAGTCATCCACAAAGAGGCATGACCATACAGGCATGCGCACATTGTCAACAATGCTATTTATTGCGATAGCGAACAACGTACAGCTAAGAATACTACCCTGAGGCACCCCATTTTCTTGAATAAAATCATCAGATAAGGTATTATTCAACCTTACCCGGAAGGTTTCCGCTCAAGAAAAATCCCCCCCAATTAAAAAGTGTTTTCAAAATGCCGTACCGCCAGGTGGTATCGTACGCTTTCTCCAGATCGAAGAAGACAGCCAGAAGATGCTGCTTATGGAGAAAAGCGTCACGAATAGCCGTCTCTAGAAAGAAAAGGTGATCCACCGTGGATCGGTTACGGCGAAAACCACATTGAATATTAGATAGCAGATTGCGGGATTCTAAATACCATATAAGTCGCTTATTAATTATTTTTTCCAATATTTTACATACACAACTAGTTAAAGCTATCGGTCTATAGCTAGTTGGCTCTAATTTATCTTTGCCACTTTTATATATAGGTATAACGGTTGCTTGCCTCCATAGTGAGGGGAACGTCTGAGATTCCCAAACACTATTGTAGAGGTCTAAAAGAAGTGCCTGTCCAGCAGGGGGCAGCTGACGCAACATCTCATAATGAATGTCGTCTGGACCAGAGGCTGTGCTGCCGGCCTGGGACAGGGCGTAGGTAAGTTCATCTTTGGTAAAGGGGGAGTTATAATCCTTTGGCCAAAATCAATAGCATGACACTCGATGTTCCGCTTATAAACTGCAAACTCGTTAGTGTACCTCGCAGTGCTAGAAATAGCGGCGAACATCGAGCCCAATACATTAACGACCTCCACTGGGGAGGAGACACGTGAACCGTTAGACATGAGGGCAGGTATATTGTTATTGGAATTGTTTCTATTACGTAATTTACGGATATTATCCCAAACCCTAGTTGTGGGAGTGGATATTGTAAGGGTTGAAATAAATTTTCTCCAAGAATCTCTTCTGCTTTCACGAAAGACACGGCGAGCTCGAGCACGTAGAATCCGGAATGACTCCAGGTTCTCCAAAGTAGGACGTCGGTGAAAAAGACGTAGGGCTCTTCGCGGTCAGAAATAGCCAACCGACACTCCTCGCTCCACCAGGGAACGGGACGGTGGCGCGTATTTGGCTAGGATTTAGGGATGGACCTCGTCGCCGCGATGACCGTCGAAGTAAAATACTCAGTCTTAACATCGACGTTAGGAGAAGGGGATTCGTGGAAAACGGCGAGCTCGCGGAATTTATCCCAATCGGCACGTTTAATCACCCATTGGGGAACTCGTGTCGTACTTGGGGAATCTTGGAGTGGGGAAAGCAGTATAGGGTAGTGATCGCTTCCACATAAATCCGTATGGACATCCCAAAGGAAAGAGGGCAGCGATACCGGGGCTACATAAAGTTAGGTCGATGGCAGAGGATACACCATTAAAAGTGGAAAAGTGTATCTGGGTCCCGGTGTTCATTAGCACCAGGTTTCCCGAGACAAGAATATCCTCTACCATCCTCCCGCGGGCATCTGTAAAATTAGATCCCCTCACCAGGTTATGCACATTAAAGTCCCCCAAGATGATATAGGGGCGGGAAGTTGCATAAAGAGGGCCTCTAAGCTCCTCCTCGAAATACGTTCACCTGGCGGGAGGTATATGCAGCATACTGTCATCTCAAAAGCAAGGGAGACTCGGACAGCGATCACTTGGAGATCAGAAACTATGTTATATTTTTGTGATATATATTGCTTAGTGCGAATATAGCCACACCTCCGCTAGCCCGATCAAAGAAAGGCTTGTCAGTACGATACACGTCGTACCCACGAAGCATCGGGTTGTCTTTTGGGCGAAAGTGAGTCTCCTGCAAACACAAGATGGAAGGATGCAGGGAAGAAATTTGTTGTTTAATTTCCCCTACACAGCATAGAAACCCCTACAATTCCATTGTAGTAGCGACATACTTTATTAATATAAGATTTAATTATCCTCGCAATCCATGACACTATCTCTTAAAAATAAAAATTGGTTGAGGGCCTTTTTAGGTCCTCTTGCCTTTCCCAATCTCTCTTGGACCTCCCTCTTCAGGAGAGGCTTTGGTTTATTTTGGAGAGACTGGGTAGTCGGATCCTTGTGCGAAGGCTTAGTTAAGGCCTTAGAAGCTTTTTTAATATAATTCTTTTCGGCGATCTCTCGCTGGTCCTTCTTCAAGGCATCAGTGGGACTCGCCTTGGCGGCCTCACCTGTTTCACCACTCATCCCGGCCTCTGGAGGCCCAGAGGCGAGGGTGAGCAACTCAACAGTGGCCGCACGCAATTTATTTCCCCGAGGAGGGCTCTTCGGGGGTGTTCCCCGAGGGGGGGTCTCCTGGGGGTACAGGTGGTGGTGGCGACTTTTGTGAGGGTGTCGCCACTTTTATTATTTTCTGCATCACCACAGATGATGTCTGTTTTTGTCTTCTCGAATAGAGACGAGTGGCACAGGTCTTGTAGGAGTCTTTGCAATATTAACTGCGCAGTGGCAGTTAGGCCAATTTATATTTTGGGTGACAATTTGGCTGTAGGAACTTTGAAATACCGGAGCTTGCAGATTAGTATACTCTTTGCGTGCCTGGGCATAAGGGATCTTCTTTTCTGTTTGGATCTCCAGGACTTTTTTCTCTACTTTCCAATTCGGAAGGACCGAGACCAGGCAGAATGAGGACCCTTGCAATTAATGCAGAATTTAGGAGACTCGCATGGTTGTTCGTGAGCCTCCTGTCCACAATCTGCACAGGTTGGCTTACCACGGCATCGCAGCTTCGTATGCCCAAACTCCTGGCACTGAAAACAGCGCCGAAGGGTTGGGGACATACGGCCGGACCCTGAGCACGTGGAAGCCAGCTCAGACCTCCTTTGGTAAGGAAGGAGTGTCAAATGTTAGAATATAACTATCGGTGTTCTTCACTACATCGTTCCTTTTAATGGTGATCCTATATACTTCGGTGACATGTTGAGGGGAAAGCTCCTCACAGATATCCTCAATGCTTACGCAGTCGAGGTCATAGCAAGTGACCACTCCCTTGCAAACATTGAGGAACCTGTGCGGTTCCACCTTCACCTTTAAATGATTCGAGGGGCTCAATGGTATTGTAGTTATCGCCATTATTTTCTTTGTCTGAAGGTCGTTTTCAGTCTGGATCATAATCGTGCCATCGCGCAGTTTTCTAATTGAAACCCCAGACTCGGCAGCTCCACTTATCACTCTTTCGAGGACAAATGGGCTGACACGCTTGAGGTTCTCATTTTAATCCATTCGAGACATTACCAGGAAGCGGGGCTGGGGCCTCACCACTTCCGGATTTTTTCAATTAAAGGGCTGGACGGCCTTACCCGTTTCCACCTTTTATCTATCACGACCCTGCGAGGGGCCGGGCAGTGAGTTGCCAGCAGTGTTTGGCAGTACGGTGCCAGCGGCGACAGTAGATTCGGCCATGCCGTGATTGGGGACAACCTACACAATACTCAGATCGTAGACCCAGGGTGACCCAAGTTGGTACTACCACATATGGCCCTGTTAACTGTCCCGACGAGAGGCCCTATACGACGCTAGACATGACAACCTTCGCATAGAGCATCGCCGAGAGAGAGGTCGTCGCAGCAAGTGGGTGTAGGAAAGTGCCAATTTTACGTCCGGGCCCTCATGAACGCAACCGATCTTTTCCCAAAGTAGGGTGCCCGGTTGTCATCCCTAAGGCCCTTCTACTAAGGTATTGCAACCGGCGCACTTTCATTCGGGAGCTCACAGCAGAGGTATCCAATAATAAACAGAGAAGATCCGGGTTAGTAGCCAAGGTCGTCAACGGAAAGGCCAAAGGCCTCCGTGCAGGATGAACGGCAGGGGAAGGGAAGAAAAAAGTAAGGATAGATAAAGTGAAGGGGGAAGAGTGAAAATAAGGGGGGAAAGTGAAGGAAGAAGAAAATGATATGAATGGAGAGATATAGGATAGGTTTGTCCTGCACGAGGTACGTCCTGCACTGAAGCCTCCCCTTTTAGTCGCCTCTTACGACAATCAGGGGTTACTACGGGACTATTCTAAACCCCGTCCCGCAGGGGGTAAAACCAAAAAGTTCTCTCCCTTGAGAGTGGAGCTTCCACCCTAAATACCCCCTAACCCCCCCCCCCCCTGAAATTTCGAAACAGTCAAACAGTAAAATGGTTGTATCTTAATTATAAAACAAGTTATAACACAGGTTAAAACACAAGCTTTACTTTACTAAACACCAAACAATACATAATCTTCTCTAAACTGAATATTTAGAACATCGTCATAAATTAATAGTTAAAAAAAGTATCGATAATAGTAAAAAGTATCGAAGAGCGAGTAAATATTTAGGCTACATTTCAATACAATATTTATTACAATAATACTTAATTATTTGTTTAATGTAAAATAATTTATCAATTCTTGCTTTACTATATAATATCATTATTTTCTTCTGCTGCTTCTTCTTCTTCGACGATATATATTGCTTCGGTATTAGTGCAGCTTTGGCCGCGGCAGTTCTTGCACATAATAGTGCAACACAGGCTAGCTTTCACACATTTGCATTTCTTTCCACAACATTTATTGCACCCACAAGTAATTAGAGACACTATTTTAGCTGGCGCTGGTCCTTTAGTAGTGTATATGGGCGTCAACGATTTGTTCACTAACTTCCATCCCCAGCCCGATGGGTTCAAACAATCTCCTTGCCATGTTTGCACTTGGTGGAATGTGCGACGGGAGTGTTGATGTGCAGCTTCTGTGGTTGGAGGTAACTGTAGAGGACAACAGCAGCACTTGATTGACCTACTAGTTTATTAAAACAGTTATATCTCATCTTATTCAAGCTGCTTTCTTCTTTTTTCGTGTTGTTGTACAATGCGATAATGAACCTCTCTCCTGCACGTTCGATGTCATAAGTAGAATTAGGGTTATTGAATATCTCAGGGATATCTTGCAGGTATTCACTGCGGTTGAACAATTGTACTGCCTGCAGTTTTCCCTTCCCTTAGAACCCTGAGGTTGTGTCACAGCCACTAATCGCATGAAGGAAGAGAATGAATTGTTTGCAATCGGTCACAAAATTAGAGCTTTTGCAGATCTTTAGAACTGTAGAATCTATCTTTGACGATACCTTTACCCTCTTTCAGCATGAGGACATCCATTGTGCCTGAAGTAAGAGCAATAAGTAAAACAAGATCAACATCTTGGCCAACTACAACAACTTACTTGTTATTCTTCTCATGTGTCTCTATTGCGATACGCACAATATGTACATCAGCATCATCTGTTGCTGCAAACGTGCGTATGCCTACTTTCTCCAGGTGGCCAGCTAGTTGCAAAATGAAACGCTCTTTATTGGCAAGATTGCTTAAAAATTGTTTCTGTGAGTCAACGAGAATTGTACTCTCATTAAAAATTATTTCTCTTGAAGTACGCTTCATCAAGCGCCTTTGGCGTTCTACAACCTTGGTGCCGACACTACTTTCGGCGTATCCGTTAAAAACAACTGTTACTTGATCACCGTAATGCTTCTTGATGTAAGATATGTAGATGGTGTAAATATCACCAAAGGTCCCTAGCTTTGGCCACACTACGCGATGAATAAAAAAGCCTCCATCAAGAACAAAGTACAGGTTGTCAGTGCTACCAACTGGTCGCTCTGGAACTATATCAAATACATTATAAAACGCTGCTTTCTTTTTCTTTCTCATAAGGCCGCTGCTATCAAATAAAGCATGGGCACTGTTGCAAGCTCGAATGCGAAACAATCTTGTAAGTCGTCAGGTGAATGTACAGTGCAAAGTATTCTCTGGAAATGCTGCGTTGTATCAACTTCAATAACTTCTTTTCCAACTATTACTGTGCTAGTTGACGAAGACATTGTCTTAGCCACACCAGCTCTTTTCAGCTTGAGAGAGCCAAATTTTGTAATGTCAGTTCCAATTCTTTGCAGAGATTGTTCCCTACAGATACAGCTTTGTAACAGCTGATGACATCTTGTGCAACTAAGCCAGATGCCAGGGAGAACAGATCTTGCATATCAATAAAAGGCGAGTGTTGTCGCAACCATGCTTCGAATTTCTTGCAGTGTATTACACTAGTTTGTATTCTTCCACTTCTCAATTCAACATGTTGATTGCTACTAAGTGTGAGCATGTTGCAGAATTTTTCAATTGCCTCACAAACATGGTGGACTATGGGGAAGCCACAAATCCACCTGTTAAGAACGCTACCAGAAAAACCTCTCCCGTGTGTAACGCCTCCAACACTTTTCAAGTTTTTCATTAACGTTTGCTCTATCACCATGTCCGACCAAATTCCGGACCAATTCTTATTTGAACGGCGAATAGTAAATAAGCTGTCCCGAGTAAATTTACGGAATTCCTCATTTGGCATGTTCTTCTCAAGTGCATACATATCCTGGAGGTACAATTGACCAGTCTTGGCGTAAGGGAAATGTCCTGTTGCATGAAACACTGGAAGCATTGCTTTAACGCAGCTCAAGTGAAGGTTCCAATCCATCATACGTTCTGCTTGAATAAAGTGTAGTGCTAGGGTTGGTTACAAGTTCAAAGTACTGCAGCCATAGTTGAGATGTTTTCCCTCGTTGCTTGAGTCTTTCAATCTTGTCAAAAAACAGTTTTTTTTAGCTTTGTAACCACTTGATCTTCTTCCAGGCAATCAAATGATGGTGGACTGACTTCAAAGTTGGAGAGGAGACTAGTCATGTGCGCTTTATCAGAGTCTGAGATTTCCATTTCATCCATTATTATTACTGAAAGAGCGCACAGAGTTGTACAATGTGCCTGGATAGCTCTTGAATAAGCATGTCCTGATAGCATGTGCGGAATTGATGCTTCAGCATACAGTTTCCCATAGCTCGGAAATTCCACTATTCTTCATTATAAAGCCGATTGATCCAAGGTAGCTCATCAGCAAGTGGAAGCCTCCGAATCGAATGATGATATTCGAAAACATTTCATTTTCACTACTGTTTTCCAGGGCAACGATATATCTGGCCTTTATGTAAAGGGGTTGATCAAAGGTTACAAGGTCTATTATAGCAGTATTTGGTGTGACACAACGTATTCCCCCCATGGAATGGAATGTGTCCTTTCCGGTCATTGTGGCAATATTCAAATCAGCATTCTCAAAAGTAAACTGTGAAAATGATCCACTTGTAACTTCTGGAGACCATGAATGTACAGCAGATGATTCAAGTAAAGCTACACTTTTGTAGCTGGAGTAGAAACCCATATTTGAAACAGCATCAACAATGTTTTTGGAACCCACTTTGCGAAATAAGTATGTTGCAAGCCCTAGTTGCAAAGGAGAAATAAATGAGCGAGGCCTTGTTGCTGCTATTATTGAATGAGAAATAGCCGTGCATTTTTTCTTGAGAGCTTCCCTCTCACCTTTTTTATTCTCTAAAATAACCTTATTTACAAAAACCTGCAACGTTTCAGGAAACATCGATTCAACGTTTTCAGTGAAATCTGCTATATTTGGGTAAGCTGATGTGTTGTAAATAGTCATGCGGATATCTTCTGACTATACTGGCTGCAGCTTCAACAATTCTAAGACGCTCATCTTTTTCATTTTCAGCCCGTTCGTTGTACCACTGGTTAATTAGTTTTAAGCCAATGCCACGAAAACAAACTGTGGATTTTTTCCTCATCGTTGCGAATAGAACTCCATCTCCGTATCGTTCAACTAATTTGTTTTGAAGAGTTTTTGCTGTCATATACTCACTGTTTGGAAGGTTTAATTCAATCTTATGCATTAAATCGTTTAACGTAAATTGACACTCATCCGATGTTTCAATGAAAGTACAAAGTTCTTGAAAAGCCGTATCAAATGTTGCATCTTGAGGGCGGCCTCTTTTTCGGTTACCTGAGGGATTGGTAGCGAATTTAGCATAACAGTCCTTATGATAGCATGCATCTGCTGCTACTAAATCAATGACACTATTTATTCGAGCAGCAACCTGGAGACCCCAGTCGTCATCTCGCAATTGGGCCTTTGTTAACAGCGAATCTTTTAATGTTAAAGAACGAACTTCATAGACTTCTCTACGCTTTTTGATAGGTTTCTTTTTTTCAATTTGAGCATCACATTTTTCATTGCATATAAAACAGATTTTAGTAAAATTAAATGCAAAAGACGACCGTAAACTCGTACCTGGTTTTTCTGCAAAAGCCTCTTTACAATCACGCTCAATATTCCGTTTCTTGATGTATTCCCTTCGGCATATTTTGTGAACCTCACTTCTGGAAAAAGTTGAAGAAATTAAGTGTGCGTCATCCTTTCTTTTCTTGCTGACAGTAATTAAATTAGCTAACCCTTTTACTATGTTCACAGTGTCTCCTTCTGACACACACTTTTTGCAAATGAAACAGTCACTAGAAGACGACATTTAAGTCAGATTTTTCAACATTAAACACAATTGTATCATAGTCAACATTAATAGAGTCTCTACTACTACAATACAACACTTCACTCTTCATAACACTTCACTTGAAAAGCACAACACACTACTGCTCATGTAATTTGTAAAGAATCGACGTGATCATACGCAAAAGAACAGTGCTTTAGCGCGCATGCGCAATTTCCCCCCTCATCACGTGACAGGTGCCGGCCAAACACTGTGCGTACGCACTTTTATTCAAAGTCAAGTGACTTGCATTGTTTAACGGATATAAAAGAAACTTTATAAATAAACATTTGTTAGATTACTTCTTTAATAAATGAATATATATATATATATATATATATATATATATATATATATATATATATATATATATATATATAGTACGAAACTACTACAATTCTGCAATTTCCTTTTATTTTTTTCATGAAAATACATTTTTGAAAGAAAACCATGGCCAATACGGAGTTACATATAGTAAGATTATTTATAAAAATAATAATTTATTACAGTTAAAAAAAACATTGTACCCAGCTTATAATAAAATCTAATAACAATCATTTTGCACTTTGATGGTTTTTACATATTCAAGGGGGTTTTAGGGGGGGAAGCTCCCCCTTCAGGGATGGTAACTCTTCGGTTCTTATTTCTTTGAGGTCAAAGGAGTATTTGACCAAAGTTTAAAAACTTTATAAATTTTTTTCTCCTATTTGCCATTTTTCGGTTTAATTGCAATGGACTATGGGGCGAATCCTGGATAACCCAGTGGTAGTGCATTGGTGTGTTAAACAATAATTATCGAGTTCAATTCCTGTGTCCAGCTGTCATTTTTTCAAATAACTTAAATGAACTAAAATGTGGTTTCCTTCATATGGCACTTCCTGTAATTACAATGATTTTCATGCTATCATTCTTAGAACAGCTACTAAACAGTATTTTAACACAAATTAATGATTAAATTACATCTCTAATGTAAGCATGGGTACATTAATAGACCTAAGCATAAAATATTATAGTTTTTTTCTCTCTTAAGTCTTTACCCTAATTATATGAGTGCACCAAGAAACCAAGTGTTTCTAATTCCATTATGATGCGCAACCCGCCTCTGTGGCGTAGTTGGCTAACGCGCTTGTCGTGTTGAGCCCGACTGCTGAGGACGGGGAGATCGAGGTTCGAATCTCGGTCGGGTGAACTGGGGGGGGGGGTTCCTAAATGGTTTTCCACTCTCCCTCCACGCAAATGCGGGTTCACTTCCTTTAATTCAACCTTCCCAATTCCTAATCCATTAGCGTAATTAGTACTTAAGCGTATAACTCGAACGGGTAGTAAGACGCGGCGCTAAATAAAATAAATTATGATGCGTCTGTTCCAAAGCTTGCCTGAGGTTCCCATAGCGGAAAATAAACTGATCATGCACTGATCCAGGCATGGTGGGATCCATGTGAAAAATGTGTAGGTTGTAACTACAAACCTGATAAAAGATAATTAGCATAAGTATTGGTAAGTTCTACAATATTTTACATTCTGATCATACATAGTCCTAATCTCTTTAAAATGCAAGAAATAATTATCTGTATTATGGGTTACTCACTATTTTCACATAGATAGAGTGAAGTTGGTGATGATTAAAATATGCAGCCTCATTCTCAACTGGCCTGGATATGGCAATGTGTGTACAGTCGATACAACCAATGACACCATCAACACCAGTTGCATGAAGAAACATGAGTACCGATATTTACTTCCTAAAACAAACAAAAGTTAGTGGAATGATTATGAACTCTGAGGGGTTCCCTGCACCGTATGACCCACCACCTTGGAAACAAGAGAGGTGGGTTATGTTTGATGGGCCCTCAGAGTCAAGATGGAGAAAGGCGGCTGCCCTGCAGCCCTCTGGGTGATGGTGTTCCCCGGCAGTAATGGGAATAGAATAGTTTAGTATTTTAGCTTAGCTTAGTTAGTAGTTAATATAGATAATTAGGGACGGGGGAACTAGATAGGGGGTAGATTAGGAAATTCAGCTGCCAAGGGTAGAAAGTAGGTGGGGCACCAACTCTGATAGGGCGCCTCCCCAGGTGGTTATTATGGGGATGCCCACCTCTGCTGAGCGCTTGGTGGACTCGGGAGTGAAATCCCGAGCATTGTGAAGGGCCTAGCGGGGGAGGGTACCGGGGGCGTAATATACCCGGGGTGGATCAAATTGAGCTAAGGGTAGTTGAATTTCATTTAAGTTAAGAGCCAAAATATGTGTTGTAATGTTAAAAAGGAAATTCATATTAAAATTGTGTAAATTAAGTAAAAGTTGTGGAAAAAAACGGCCCGGATTTAAAGATAGTAAGATACCGGGCCTGTAAACACTGAATAAATAAATAAATACAACTTCCTAAAGTCTTCAGGCTTAATTTAAAATAACAGTGAAGCAGAATTTGGCAATACGGTGCCAGCTGTGACAATGTGTTCGGCCACGCCGTATTTGGGGACAACCTACACAGTACTCGGATCGTAGACCCAGGGTGACCCAAGTTGGTACTACAACATAAGGCCCTGTTAACTGTCCCGATGAGAGGCCCCATACTAGGTTAGACATGACAATCTTCGCATGGGGCATCACCAGGGCCTCTAATTTTGAAACGTGCGAGTAGCGATTCGCTAGCGTATTTCTCTCATCTCGCACACAATCTCGCAAACCCCTAATTTTGAAACTTCTGCGCTGCGAAAACTGACGTCACACGCTCGAATAGCGAGCGGATTCTACTCGCCAGCCTCACACCGTGCGAGACAGGCCTTGTCTATCGAATAGGCAATAAAATAACAAAATGGATGCCATCCCCCTCTTCGGTTGCAGCTTTCTGAGAGTGATTTTGTTGAAATAAGCCTACCATTGTACAAAATAGGTTTACAGAAGAAAATAATATGATTGCTTTGTACACTTTATGCAATCCTTCAATACAAATATTTATTTGGGTGAAAACGAAATTAAATATTCTAATTTTTTTAAATATCCTTAATCGTTAATTTGGGTGAGTCGGTATCGTGACCGTCTCATGATCTAAGGTTCGCGTGTTCAAATCCTTATAATTTTTTTTTTTTAATTTATCAGACTAAACTTTAATTTTAAATTATCGTATTAGTAATCATATAATATGTTTTAAATATATTTTATAGAAATACACAAGGTATTTGAGCCTACGTAGACTAACATAATAGTCGTTAAAAATAATTTAAAAAGGTATTAAATTAAAAACGCTAGGCCTACATTAATTTTGAAATTTTGTATATATGTGATTATTTAAAAATTAAATTAATGGGTTTTATGACATAAAATTGTACACATTTTAAAATAAGGCTTGTACACATTTTAAAATAAGGCTTGTACACATTTTAAAATAAGGCTAAGTAAGCTAATTATTATTCGCATGGTAAAATTTTTTAGGGTATATTTAGGTTTTAAAAATAGTTGCGAAAATAAAATAATATATTACTGAATACTAATTACGAAAACGTGATTTAAATTCAGACAAAAATTAAAATATTTTAACTGGGTTGGGATTGAACTCATAGAAGTCCGAATTCGGGTCAAGCGCGCTACCAAGTGTGCTAAATTAGATTGTGCCAGAGAAGTGGTTTTTATTTTAGTCATACAGCTTTGAGAAAATTTTGAGACAAGCTTAGATGTATACAATTGGAAGATGGTTTCCCAATGAAACTAAACTAACCGTTGTATATGATGTAATCAATACAATAATAATGTTTACTTTCAGTTACGTATCTTATATAATGACGTGTTGTGGCATACCATCGCCCCAACCCTTTGGCACGTCATGGTTTTACAGTGTTGTCGGATTGAAAACTCAGTCGCAAGCGATACAACACTACATCGACTCGCACGACATTAGAAACCTTTCAAAATTAGCTCTGTTTCAGTACAGCCTGCGATTTGCGAGTTCATAAGTTGCGAGTTAGCTCGCAAGCGAGTATTTTCGCAAATTTAAAAATTAGGGGTCCAGGAGAGAGGTCGTCGCAGCAAGTGGGTGCAGGAAAGTGCCAATTTTACGTCCGGGCCCTCGTGAACGCAACCGGTCTTTTCTCAAAGTAGGGTACCTGATTATTGTCATCCCTGAAGCCCTTCTACTGAGATATTACAACCGGCGCACTTTCATTCAGGAGCTCAATTGCAACGGTATCCAGTAATTGTCCGAGAAGAGTCGGGTTAGTAGCCAAGTTCGTCAACGAAGAGGCCAAAGGCTTCCGTGCAGGGTGAACGGCAGGGGAAAGGGAAGAAAGAAGTAAAGAAAGAATAGAAGGGAAAAGGAAGGAGAGAGAGAAAGGAGGAAAAAGGATGAGAATGGAAAGATATAGGAAAGGTTTGTCCTACACGAGGTACGTCCTGCACAGAAGCCTCCTTTTAGTCGCTTCTTACGACAAGCAGGGGTTACTGCGGGACTATTCTAAACCCCGTCTCGTAGGGGGGGATTGATGGGTATTTTATCATGTTGTTAACTATTATTTTATATTCATTTATTGTTTGTATATTTTGTATTTACCTGTATATACTCCATGTGAATTACTATTTGTCTTCCCTATGGGGATTTTACTATGTTTTTAACATCGTTCAAGGCCCTAATTGACCTCAATGTGTCGATGTAAGCAAGCATCAAAATGAAAGGATCTGCTATAAAAGAAATATAAAATGAAATGTCAGTTTTAGGCATGTACAGGCAATCAGGTTAATTTTATGACAGTGGGTGTAACTTTGAGCCACTAGCCATTTTTGTTTGAATTAACTATATAAAAAACTGAACGTCATTTTATTTTTAATTCCCTATATGTTGTAAGAAATAGAAGTTTACCGCCACTTTAGTCGCGAGCTCATGTTGTGAACAAATATTTGAAGAGCATTTTAAAGTTTGTTGATTTTCTTTTTGTTAAGAACAGTAACCACCAATTAATAGACAAATATTCGGCAAAGCTTCATTTTTTAAAGAAATATGTTATTTTTATTAAGAAAATATAAGGCTTTACAATAAAAAATCACACGTAAAAGAAAAACCTCATTATTCACAAATACTGCCCAACTCTGAACAAGCTGGAAGCTGCGTGTTGGTGATTCAAGGTTAAACAGAATTTAACACATTACCTAAATTTAAATTTATCCAAATATTTGGATATTATTAGATGCAATTTCTTATATAAGGTATTCATTCTATTGCCATTATTATAGTACAGTAAAGTCCCGGAAACTCGAAATTCCGTGTAACCCGAAACGCACACATGCATAATACAGTTGTTGGTGTCAGTCACAATCCAAGGTCATTCAACTGTATAACCTCTGTGTTTGTATAACCAAGTGGAACAGTCGTGCTGTGGTGTTTTTACAAGTGCTGTTTTTGCCGATTTTCCAGTTCTGTAACTTATTATTCGAATCAATACAACATCTTCTTATATATAATTTTATAAGCCCGTTTCTGGTAAGAGAAATTACGAGGAAATGGCTTAACATATTTTGACAAACGACCACTCGTTTTAACGGTTAGGGGTCCAGCTGCGGTCCTATCCCGGAGATGTTGCGAGTTTATTTCATTACAGGGAATCTCGCAATGCTCAACTGGAACTCGTAGTTTCGTATCCATAAAAAGCTATTCTTGAGTTTAAAATCTCACAATTCGTGTTGAGTCCTCTAAATTTCGTATTAAGCGAAAAATTCTGAACTTCCGGTGTCGTAAATTGTGATTTGAAATTTACTTTATAGCTGCGTGAAACCACCCTTCAGCCATTTAAACAATAGAATAATAAAATTGTTGTCTTCGCCATCTTCGTTTTATATCTGTTTTTATTTTATGTTGGTTAAGTTTAGCTAAAGCCTCGTTGACACGACCCAGGTATATTTAGAAAAGGCAAACTTGGACGCTGCGTGCGCATCACGTTGACACTTCTGGATCGTGTCAACTATTAAGCCGCGTTGACACGGTCCAAGTATACTTGGATCACAACTTGGACCAAGTGTTCTTGTACAAGTATACTTGGTCCAAGTTAGTTGCCACGGTTATTTACTTGGACAGACAAGAAGACATCAAAAAGATGGCGGGTTTGGTTTTGGAGGGTATCGGAGCGGTCACGGATATGCTCATACAAGAAGTTAAATTATTAAAAAACGTTCAGAAAAGAGAAAAAGGAGAGCCTGGGCCCCGAACTCGATACTTAGACGTGAGGCTCTTGGAGCGTCCACAAATTTCCTTCGTGAAGTAGCGGTTGAGGATGAAGACACTTTCGAGAACCATCTACGATTAACGACTGTGCAATTCGATGAATTGCTAGGACTCGTAAAACCAAAATTCAAAAACTTGACACTAACATGAGAGCTGCATTACCTGCAAGATTGAAATTGCAAATTACTCTTCGTTACTTGGCATGTGGTTGTTGTTTCCGAACGCTAGAAAGTTTGTATCGAGTGCCGATATCTTCTATATCGAAGTTCCTACCATTAGTGCTGGATTCAATTTATGAAGCATTGGAAAATTACATTCGGGTAAGTTGAACATCTTTATTTTAAATATGTTATTTTTTTACTAACTTGTTTATTTTAAATGGTACATTTTTAAATACAGTAATAATTGTTATAGGAGACAAAAAATATTATTTTAGATTATTGAAAATATATAAACTGGGTCCTATACTGTCTAATCATGTTCGAAACCACCAATACTGCGGATAGCCACATTCAAAAGAGAGTTTTCATCAGCAGAATTTTTTGTTGGCAAATGATGGGTGCTATGGAGTACCTCATTGTATTCAGGCCCTGGTGTCAGATGTGTCACTAATGGACTAGAAGATGGAGTGTTTGATGGACTGGGTGACATTGAGGTGTGAATGTTGTCAAATCTCTGGTAATATGCGTCTTCCAATGGACTGGATGGCACATGATAAGGCTGATTACGACGCATGATGCTCAATCGTTTTTGTTGAATAATTCTCATTATTTCGAACTGGCACTCCAAAGCGTCAGCAAGTGGAATTTGTCTTAGTTGGCATGCAATATTCTGTGCAAAGTGTGAAAATTCATCAGCCACCTCTCTTCTTTGCACATCGTCTTTCAAAGATTTCAGAGTATCTATTGTTCGTTCAATGTGTTCAGGGATATCACTTTTTTTTTTTTTTTTTTTTTTTTACTTCTAACAAAAGAGGATTTTGGAGTCTTGAAACCGCTACATCCTGGCTTTGGGGGTCCATCCTTTTCAATTGCAGTATGAGGTGTGATGTTGTTACCAGAATCGTCAATAGGCTCTCTTGAACTTTCAGTCACAATGATTGGACAAGATGATTCAGCATTGAGTGATATGACATCAAAGTCCATAGTGTGAGAGTTGCTAGTATCATCTTCTGTTTTGGATTATTTCTGGTTCTGGTTCATTTCATCTTCCCGCTCTGTGTGTCTGACCTACAACAAAAACATTAACTGTAATTATAAAATTTAATTTACACATATATATATGTATTTATAAAGACATTATCTAATTAATTTAATTTAATTTTGTGTGTGTCTTTCTTGGTTTCAGGTGCCAAAGAGTGCTGCAGAGTGGTCTTCTGTTGCAAGAGGGTTTGAAGAGCACTGGAACTTTCCAGGGTGTTGTGGGGCATTGGATGGGAAGCACGTCAACATTCAACAGCCTCATGAGAGTGGAAGTGACTTTTATAATTATAAGGGATTCTTTAGTACCGTTCTCCTGGCTCTTGTGGAAAGTAATTACAGCTTCATCTTCATATACGTAGGGGCTAAAGGAATAATGAACGATAGTACAATATTTAACAACTCTACACTAAATGAGATGATAGAGGACATATCTCTGAACTTCCCAAACTGGGGTGTTATATTGGGTGATGAAGGGTTCGCCCTTAAACAGTACCTCATGAAACCCTTTTCTCGAAAAATGCCTTTGAAATAGGAAGAAAAAATTTTCAATTACAGTCTCTCTCGGGCTAGACGGATAGTTGAAAACGCATTTGGAATAATGGCAATGAGATTTCGAATCTATCGCACACCTATCTACTTGAACCCTGAGAAAGTTGACAAAATTGTGAAAGCTACGTGTGTGCTTCATAACTGGCTGATGAAGATTTCTCGTCCTTATTATGCACCCCCGGGTATTATTGACACTGAAGATGCTAATGGACAGGTAAGGCCTGGCTCGTGGAGAATGGAAGCAACATCCACCAACTTGTCAAGATAACAAAACAACAGGGCAGCAACAACTACTCTCTGCTTGCAGATCGTCGAAGGCAGAAATACACGAGTTATTTCTTAGCCGATGGTGCTGTCCCGTGGCAAAATATGATTATACACTAGCTGAAGCAATAATAAATATGACAAGAAAAAAGACATTCATTTAAATTTCTTGGCAAACAGCCAGTTGACATACCAGGTTCTCTGTATTTGTAATTTTAAAATAAATACATTACTATAGGTGTTGTATTGAATTATAAATTAATTCTTTTTAAATTATGCACCTTCTCACCTAGAGGAAGAATATCTTCAATAAAAGGGATCAAAAATCTTATCAATTTTTTCTAGATACGTATGTTCTCTTTCTTAACCAATAAAAACAATATTAAATACAGGAGTTAAGCTCAAAGTGGAGTATACCTTTGTTAAGACCAAATTGCTTGTGTGACACGGTGTAAAATTATGTACAAAAATGTATACAAAATATTATATTCAAAATTATATGCCGTTCTAGGGCCTAAGTTGAAAAATATTAATTTTTTATTCTGAAGACCTGTGTACAAGCTTTAATTTCGTTAACTGCGAAACAGTATATTTTTCTCTGTGTGTATATATGCATATATGTTTATATGTATGCATAATATAAATTATATATTTATAGTTATGTACTATGTATATATGTGTATATTATTAATAATTCTTATATACTATTTTATTCTATTGAAGATTTTACATCATATCATACAGGCTTCATAAAAAATAATATGAACAAAAGTTATATATAAAACTAGGAAAACTTACCAAATTTGTGAATTTGCTGTTTCTTATGCTCATCACACCACGTAGGAATCTGTCGGCTATTTCATACCACACAACATTTGGAACATAAACATCTTCAGTAGCTGTGCCTGTTGTATTCGTTGCTTTTACTTTATCAGCTTCTTGTTTATAGGTCGTTCTCATGGTGTTAATATTTTAAAGAACGTCACTAGCACAGAAATCAGGAATGTTCATGTGTTTGGCTATTCTTTCTACAGCCGAGTTCCGCGCATCCTTATTTTTATAGTCTGCTAACCTCACATTCCACAACACTCCCTCTGCCTCATAAAGTTCCATGAACCTTACATTTTTCCTATCCGTCCATTTGATAATTTTTATAAGTTTTCTTTTACGGATTTCCCCCTCCGTGTTTTGAGTTGACGCCATTTTGTGTCTCATCAAAGTTCGACTTGGATCCAAGTAAGTTGGTCACCGTCCTACTCAACTTGGATATAACCTTCCCATCCAAGTGGGCTGGGATGAATAGTTGACACGATCCAAGTAGTGTCCAAGTGATGCGCGCGCAGCGTCCAAGTTTTCTTTGTCCAAGTATACTTGGGTCGTGTCAACGGGGCTTTAATCCCAGTCTACTTGGACGGGGAGGTTATATCAAAGTTGAGTTGGACGGTGGCCAACCTACTTGGCTACAAGTCATCCTTTAATGGGATTCAAAATGGCGCCGTCTAAAAAAAACTGATTTAAACCCGCAAAAGGAATGTTGTAAAACTAATCAAATTGACGGATAGGCAAAATGAACTGTTCATGGAACTGAACGAGGCAAAGGGAGGGAGTGTTCTGGATTGTAACGAATAGCAGATAGGGCAGCTCTCGTGTTAGAATAAAGATTTATTTTTGCACTGCGTGTTCAGGTTATACCCACTCAAGTTCTTGAATTATTGGTTTTATAGATCCTAGCAACTTTCACAGTAGTTAATAGTAGATGAAAGTGTCATCTCCAACCGCTACTTCACAAAATAAATTTGAGGCGGATCCAAAAGCCTCAAGTATCCAGTTCCAGGTCTAAACTTTATTTTTCTTGCCTTTTTTTAACTTGGACCTAGTGCACTTGTACAAGAACACTTGTTCCAAATTGTGATCCACGTATTCTAGAAGTTATGAGTAGTCTTCACCTTAATTTTTGTTTTAATCGTTTTTATAAACCCTTTATTTGAACTTTCATTTTGTTTTTAAGTATTAATTTTATAACTTTCATAGGGGTCAACTGACCCTTTGACCCTCTGAATCCTGTTTCTTAATGAGTTTTTAGTAAATAAATGGCAATGAAATAACTTTTTAGGGCTCTTTCAAAAAGCTTTATTCTATGTGTTTATTTTTTCCTTGTCTGGAGAAATAGCAAGGGGTCCCATGATTCTAAGTGTGAAGTGAGAAAAAGCATTAACCAGTGACGTAAGTAAAGTAGTAAAAATTGTTGCATCACATAACTGATAATGCTGCTTTAAGTAACATTTAAGACTAAATTCTTTTGATTTTTAGCACCACATCTTACTACCCGTTAAGGTTATACGCCTATGACATTATGCTAATGGGTTAAGGATGAGTTGAAGTAATTTAGAGGAAATGCACCCCCAGTTGTTTGGAGAAAGTTTAATACGAGACCATCGCGTTATACTGTGCGGCCACCAAGGCGGGTCATTTCTTTTTTATAGATGGTAAGGGATCTCTTTGTTATATCCTTCATGAAAGCAAATATTCTAATTTACTAATAAATATTTATTCAGGGTGTCCAGCGACCTTGATGGTGATAATTGAATTATGATTATTTCAAAATAAATATATTCCCATTACGTCTATTGAATTATTTCTGTTACGAGGGGGTGAATTTAACAGCAATCACAAATATAATAAGTTGGGCACCAAGTGCTTTAATTCCAAAAGGGCGGATCGGTGTAATGTGCAATAATTATTGGTTTCTTGCATTAAATGGTAGGCCTTACACTATTGTCTTTGTCAGAGTACACAAGATTATAGAAAAATTAATGGGTTTTAGAATTAACAGTACATGCTGTAACTAAGAACTTGACTCAACTGTTACACAGGTTTATATGCATGGACACAGATTAGATAAAAAAAAAAAACGAACAACACATTTAACGATGGTACCAACCTAAACTAGAATATCCCTGTATAGAATAGCATATTTTAACACTCCTCAATTCGACTACAACCACAAAATTAGGCAAAAATTCTACATGTACCCTTAATACATACAAATAGACTCTAGTGAATCAGCGTTTGATTAAACCAATATAATTACAAAAGTACTCAAACTTGTTTCCAACCAAAAATACGTCGATCTGGCCGGTCGCTCCGGCGACCCGGTCGGGAGACCCCGTTAGACGGTAACACCTACGTCTAGACAGCAAAAGGATGTGACGGAAGGGCACAGCTGGGAGCGAAGCCCTGCGATAGCGGAACACGAACCAAAAACCGTTTGCCGGATTTCGGCGAAGCGCGAGTGGTCAGCGGGGGTAACCTACGATACCTTATGTAACAGGGAAACCCCCCGCGTCATTCCATGATGATATCGGACGGAAAACAGAGTTTCCCGCTGTTCCTAAAGTGTGGAGGAGCTACACGACGCGGTCCGAAGTTGCCGTAACAAGAAGGCCCCTGGTTTGGATCTCCTGACGGCGGAGATGGTGAAGAAGTCCTGGAGCTGTGTTTCTGATTATCTGCTGGTTATTGCCAACCAGATGCTGCTGGAGGGCCGTTTCCCCGACCCGTGGAAGGCAGGAGAGCTGAGGATCCTCTTGAAGTCACCGGACCGGGACCCGACGGACCCCAAGTCTTATCGGCCGTTGACTCTGCTCAACGTGCTCGGTAAGGTGATGAAGAAGCTTCTCGCTCTGAGACTCTGGGACTACATACAGGTAAATGATGTGCTTGATGATCGACAGTATGGGTTTCGTCCCGGAAGAGGCACTGTGGACGCTCTGGAGAGGGTACTTCGAGACATCTCTGAGAGTGACTGTCGATACGTTCTCGCCATCTATTTGGACATCTCGGGCGCCTTCGATAGCGCCTGGTGGCCGGCGATCTTGGAGAAGCTGAGAAGAACGAGATGTCCCAGGAATCTGTATGAGGTGGTAAGGGATTATTTTAGGAATCGGACGACTGGTCTGTATCTGGAACAGACGGAGTCGGTGAAGGTCCTGACCCAGGGCTGCCCTCAGGGGTCGGTGCTGGGTCCGGCCTTGTGGTTACTAATATTCGATGACTTTTTGAGATTGCAGTTTAGAGATGGTGTTAGCAGCTACGCCTATGCAGACGACGGCCTGCTACTCGTCAGAGGCAACACCAGGATTGAGTTGGAAGCGAAAGCGGACCATGCGGTGAGGACGGTGTTCGAATGGGGAGTGAGGGCTCGGCTCACCTTCTCGAGGGCGAAGACGAAGATGACCTTGCTCAAGGGGAGACACTCAGCGATGAGGCATCCTACGGTGCACATGGACGGCGCGCACATAGGATACGTTAGGGTTAACAGGTATCTGGGTGTCTTGTTAGATGAGGGTTTGCTTTTTAATGATCATTTCAGGATGGTCGCGGGAGTGGCGAAGGCGGCGTTTGGGAGATTCATCCGAGTCTCAAGGACCTCCTGGGGACTGGACTTTGATACACTACGGAAGATGTACAAGGCCCTAGTGGAGTCGGTGCTGACCTACGGATGTGTGGTGTGGCAGCATCGTATGGAGGTCGGCAGCAGCGAGCTCATCCTTCGACGTGCACAGAGGTTTGCTCTACTTGCGGTGACTAAGGGTTATAGTACTGTCTCTTACGATGCCTTGCCCGTTGTTGCAGGAGTGCTGCCGATAGACCTGCTCGTTAGGGAGAGGGCCAGACACTACTGGGCAAAGAAGAATGGCCTGGACCTGGAAGAAGAGAGGAGGAACGCGCGGCGAGACTCGCTTGCCACCTGGCAGGCGAGGTGGGACAGGTCCACGAAAGGCAGGGAGACTTATCTTTTTTGGCCATCTGTGCAGGCTAGGATGGAGAGTGGTTGGGTCGGGACCAACCACTATGCTACGCAGATCCTCACCGGACATGGGAACTTCAATGCGAAGCTTCACGGCTTCGCTCTGAAGGAGAACCCGGACTGCGAGGCCTGTGGCGCCTACGAGGATGCTGGGCACGTGCTTCTGTCCTGCGAGCGGTTCGAAGGGGAGAGAAGAGTACTCAGGTTGGAGGTTGGGGAGCCGCTTAGGAGGACGGAGATGGTGGGAGACCCCAGAAGCTATGCGTGCTTCCTGAGGTTTGCTGCAGCGGTAGGAAAGAAGAAAGAACGTCGAGGTAACGTAGTTAGGTAATAATGTCTAATATTAGAGACAACTAATCATGCCTTTTTTCCACAGGTTAGTCATAAGTGCGATCGAGTGCGATTTGCGATGGAGGGGGGCTTTTTATTGGAGGTTAGGTTCAGAGTAGGTCAGGGCCTGGGGCTTGACTTGCTCTTGTTTGAGGATTCCTGTTAGGGCTTCTTTTTCAAAATTTAAATTGCAATTTTAGAATTGCTTGCACACTCTTTGGCTTTAAATTCATTGTAAGGAGGCGGTCCTTCAGAAGGGCCGGGGTGGGTACCTCCACGAGGTCCCCGCTGGGCAACGTAGGGTAAAGACTTAGAGTCGATCCCTACGGCTGAATCCCACCTCCCCCACGTGGCGAACACCAGCTGCAGGGGGTCCTCCCACTCTCGGATACGGGTGAATGCGTATACGAGGGGTTTTCCCGTGCTCGTTGAAGCGTCACTTGCCCCTTGAAGCCGTGGTTGCGCTGCGAAAAGTCTCTGACTTGTGTGCGGCGTTGCGGAAAGAGGTCCCAATTGGGCGATAGAGGGAGTCCTTTCTGTTCCTAAAGTGTGCCGGTCGGGAGCGGACGTGTCCGGAGAAGCTTTCGGAAACAACACCGTAAAACCGGTTAAAATTATAGTGCGGAAGGAAAATTTGTATACAGATTGTTCAGTAGGAAGTGCGGAAGACAGTGAAAGTGAAATTTTGAAAATCGGATTGATACTTTAGAAGTTATGACCGTGTGAGTGATTAGGGGTGAAGGAGGGTGAATTTTGGAATTTTGAAAGAAGGTAGTGAAAGAGGGCGAAAAATCAAGAAAAGTGTTTTAGAAAGAGTCTAAATAGGACCGAAATTGGCCGAGTTATTTAGGGTTTAAGTTGGGGTAAATCTGGGTCAAGTGTGGCACGTGTCGGCCAAGTATTTATCGGGACCTCTCGGTACACTTGGACCAAAAGTAGTGTGTTGGACCGCTGGAAACAAAATTTCGAAACTTAATAACTCTTGAAATACAGAGGGTTACAAGCCTTGGACAACACGGAAAGGTGCGAAATTTTAAGATCTATCAGTTCCAGTGGCGTAAGATAGGAAAATCGGAAAAGGGTAATTTTCAGGAAAAGCGGGTTATTGAGTGGAAATAGGGCACATAAAGAGCCCTGAGTGCTTCCGAAGACCAAATAAGGCAAAACACTAGCGTCTTACAGTGGTGTAACCGCGGAAAAGTGTAAAAAGGGGGTAAATAGTGAACTCTGGATCTTGCCTTGATTGGGTTCGGAACTGAGTCTGGAGTGTTCCTGAGGGTCTGAGGAAACTAGACCGGTCTCTAGTGGCTGCTTGGACGCTTAGGAGATGCTCGGGAGTGAGGTAACCCTAATTAATTAAGAACAATGAATAAGGAACCTCGAAATAGGAAGCCGGTGAGCTACAGGGTCAGCTCGGACTCTGGTGGCTCGGATGGGGGAACCAAGGGAAAGAAACAGCGGCCGGACCCAGGGAAGGAAAGGGTTGAAAGGACTAAGAATGTGGAGGCGGAGAGTAGCTCGGATTCAGAGGGCTCAGTGAGTGGGGTACTGAAGTATGAGGATTTCGAGGAAAGGAGGAAGAAATATGGTGAAAGAATACACGCCTTGACGCCAGAGCAGAGGTCAGCAGAGAGAGCTTCTTTCAGAAAGGCCCTGGAAGCGGCTGCGGAGGATGATGAGGATGTAGGGCTGGGGAAGGAAGAAAGGGGCAAAGAAAAGAAGAAAAGCGGCAGTGAAGGCCAGGCCGAGAAAGCAGAGAAAGACGACAAGTCAGTGAGAGGGGAGGAGAGGGAAAGAGCGAAAGCAAGGGAATGGGCGAAAAGGCTCAGTCAGCTATGTGAGATGCTGAAACAGAAGAAGAGGACGCCAGAGGGCAGCATCCTAAAGATGAGAGACTTCGCATCAATGTTGCTACTGGATATGGCAGAGTTGGAGGGCAGAGTTGAAGAACTCAAGACCGAGAACGAGAGACTGCGGAAGGAGGAGAAGAGGAAGTGGGTGGAAGAGGCTGTGCAAGTGCAGCGTCCCACCTTTGCGCAGATGGCTGCAGCGGGGACATCCAAGGCATCCGTCGTGGGATCAGGGAAGAGGATCGCTCCGGCCCAGAGAATAGAGAAGGACCAGACTAACAGGGGGGCAAAGTTGTTCATCACATCAAGTAAGGGTGAGGAAACTAAGGTTATACAAAATTTGGTCATGGGGACAATAAACCCAGCTAAGGATAGGATTCACATTCGGTCCATCCGGCCAGCTGGCAAGTCGGTTGTAGTGGAAACAAAGGACGGGACTGACCTAGACAAAATAAAAGAAAAGGTGAAGGGCATCGAGTCACTAAAGTGTGAGGAGCCCAGACGAAGGAGACCGTTGGTTACAGTGTACGACGTACCTGTGGACATGAAAGAGGACGAGTTGAAGGAGGTTGTGTACTTGCAGAACCTAGAGGGCCAGATCACTAAGGCGGAATTTATGGCAGGGTTCGAACCCCGCTTCAGGACAGGGAAAAGAGGGAGGAGGGTAACAGACCATGTGGTGGAGGTCTCCCCTAAGATAAGGCAGATGCTGGTGGGGGAGCGAGTTTATCTCCGGTTCACCAGTGTCTCAGTTAAGGACTTCCTGGTGGTTACGAGGTGCAACCGGTGTATGGACCTCGGCCACCGGATTAAATACTGTCCTAAGAAGGAATCTGTTTGTGGCAGTTGTGGCCAGGCCGGCCATGAGAGGAAAGACTGCAGAGAAAAAGTAGGGAAGTGCATTCCGTGACACAATAGGGGAAGGACAAATGTAAAGCACCAAATAGTAGGGAGTGCATGACTTACCAACTCCTGCTGGACAGACAGATTAATGACACTGACTATGGACAGTGATATCAAGGACTTGGTTAGAGTACTAACAAAAATACTGGGACGGCTAGAAGGGGAAGACAAGGACAGGGATGGACTGAGATCCGGGAGTAGAGATGGAAAGGCTCGAGGGGGCAGGAATTGTCCCTCGAGAAGGAGGAGGAACCTAGCGAGAGCGGAGAGTTTTAGAGGGAGGAGAACGATAGCCGAGGCGATGGCAATAAATCCGAATAGGAGTGGTAGTGTTCAGAAGAAAGAGGAAGGCGGGGAAATAAAGGAGGCAGGAGATGAAGAAGAGTTTTGGGATAATCTGGCGAGGTGTAAGATTCCTCTGCCAACGGTGGATATGGGGGCTCTTGTTAAGAATGGAGTGATGGCGACGGAGGATGTAATGCGATACGTCTGCTCGGTGAGAACATTAATCCATCGTTGGTCATATGGGTTCATGGAGGCACTGTTGGAGTTTCTGACACACGGGGGACCTGTAGAAACGAGGGAGTTTTACAAGGCACAAACAGTTGATAGTTTTATAAGAAGGCTACTTAGGGAGAGGTGTAAGTATAGCTATGGGGCGGATGAATCATACTGTACGGAACTGGGGTTCAGATCCCAAGGGTATAGCCAGGTAGCGGCGGAGCGGGGGAAGGAAGTCAAATGCTTAAGAGATTATGAGGTGGTGGCATCTGGGTTGATCGGGATATCGTCAAAGACGGTATTTCGCAACAAGGGGGATCGCAAGAACATGGGGGTACCGGATGAGAAAGGAGTGGTAAGAGAAGGTACTATAGTTGGATTGGTGGGACCAAACCTAAGAAGGATGGGAAGAGGTGACAGGCTCTACATGAGCCCTAACCCAAAAGATGACTCTGTGATGAGGTTCATAAGGCAGTACTTCCAAGGGACCGAAGCGAACCCTGAGAGACTAATGCCAGTCAAACAGGGAGAGGGGATATATGTAACTGTATATGAAAAAAGAATCAGAATCGTCCTCGAGATGTTATTTTCGGAGGCTTACAGAATCTCGAAAGAAGTCCAAAGGGGGGTCCACCTGCAGGTGATGGGGTTTGGCCTAGGAGTATGGCGGGGATCTGAGACTCAGAACGGTGTCTTCTACAGGGTATTAAGGGAATGTTTGTATGTAGCGTTGGAAAGATATGGCTTGGAAGGGGGCAATATTGCAGTCCTGGAGCTACTATGGATGGAGGGAGTGGAGGAGTATTTTAAGGACCATGTAAACATCTTGGAGGGCAAAGGGGTGAAAGTGATCTCAACCAGAAGAGCGCCCTACCTAATACTGGGAAAAGGAGAGCATTATCTGGTGACGACATATGCGTGGGATGGGAACAGCTGGCCGGGGAATGAGTTCTGGGATGGAAGGTTTGGGTCCACCGGAGATTCGGCGGCCGCGTCTTCCACCCTGATATCTCAGGTGCACAACCCGGCGATAAACCCGCATGTGTTAAGAAATGTGCGAGTGGTGTGTAAGGATTCCCGCATGGCAATACTGGAAGAGGATGCTATACACCCTTTGAAGGGAAGAGAGGAGGACCTCGAGGAGAAGGTGGCTAAAGTCTCTTCAACAACAATAACAGAAGACTTGAAGGAAAGGCGAAAGAGATGGAACATCCAACGGATGAAGTTTTGGGTGAAGGGACCGGTGGTGATGAACGGGAAGGAGATTAAGAACAAAGGGAAGGGGGTAAAAGAGGGAGGTCAAGAAGAGGAAGGAAAAGTAGGCACCTCGGCGGGGGGGGGGGAGGAAGAAAAGAGACATGAAGCGGAGGAGCCGGCGCTGGTGGGAGAAATAGAGGTGGAGAAGGAAGGTGGTGAGGAGCAAGAATCTAAGAGACTGGCAGGAGAGGGTTCGGGTTATAATAATTTTGAGGAGATCCTCCAACTCTCAAAGTTGGAGGAACACCAGACGCTCCACCTAGCGATGAGGCATGTTGTTAGGATCGGGCATGAGAAGGGCAGAACCATCGCGTTTTCGACACCAGAGGCCCTAGATAGAATCCAGCTAAAGGCGATAAACCTCCCAACGGAATGTCAACCACTCCTTGAGAAGATAAGGAAGGTGTTTGATAGAAGAAGAGAAACGATGGATACGGAGGAATGGTATAAACATTTTGTCCAGGCAAACGGTCGCGTAGCGTTCGATTCGAAGGAGGCTTGGCCCAAGTGTTATGTATTTACTCATAATCCCTGATGGGAGAGGAAACTAAGAAAATCAGAATTGGGCAGTTGAACGCTATGCGGAGCGTGACCGTGATGGATGAGATCAGGAGAGTGGTTGGAGAACTTAACATAGATATAATGTGCCTCCAAGAGCCCTATATTACGAGAGGTGGTAATATCGTGGGGGCGCAATTACCCCTGGGGGCAAGAACAGTGTATAATGGAGATAGAGCGATGAGTATTATAATAGTCATGCGCGGGGACCTCACGATAACAAGGGTGGATCAATATTGCCACGAGAAAGTCACTTGCGTGGAAGTAATATCTAGTACATGCGAGTTTATCCTAGTCAATATGTACTTCCAGTACAGAGAAGAGATAGAACCGTACCTAGAACAGCTAGAATCTATAGTAGATACCTTTAGGGGAAGGCCGATTGTAGTGGTAGCGGATGCAAACGCGAGATCACCTCTATGGTTTAGTGATGATTTCAGAAGAGCCGATGGGAAGGTAGGAGGATATAGAGCTTATAAAAGAGGTGAGAAATTGGTGGAGACTATCGAAACTAAGCAGCTGGAGGTGATGAACGTGTTTGGGAACCCGCCGACCTATGTGGGAGCTACAGGGGCTAAATCTAATATAGATGTGACTCTATGCAGCAGAGAGGCGGCAGGTATGATTCGAGACGGGAAGGTACTGGACGGGATAACAATAAGTGACCACAATATGATCACCTTTGAGGTAGTGGGAGGAATGGATGAAGTGAAGGGAGAGTCTAGAATAAGATTCAACATGAAGAAGGCCAACTGGGAGAAGATGAGAAGGGAGTTGGTCTTACCGGAGAGGATTGAGAGAGGGGGGAACGTGAATGCAAAGGCAAAAGAACTAACCAGGGCTGTACAACGAGCAATGAGAGCCGCCATCCCGGTGAGGAAAGGGGGGAGGGTCATCACGCAGGGCAACAATTTTTGGAACGATGGACTTAGAAGACATAGGGCAAGGGCGAGAGCTGCACGTAGAAGATATCAAGCGGAGATGGATCCAGCGGCAAAGGGATTCCTGTTGGAAGAATACAGAGACAAGAAAAGAGACTACTCAGCCGCCCTTGCTCTAGCGAAAAGTGAGGGATGGGAAAGGTATGTGCAGGAGCAATTGAGAGCGAATGCATGGGGAATTCATTTCCAAATGACGACGGGCAAAGTGAGGCCCCCTACGGTCATCTCAACACTCAGGAAACCGGGTGGAGGGATGACGTCGGGGTGGGAGGAGTCAGCAAGGTTGTTGGTGAGCTCGCTGCTCCCGGATGACGATGGGGTGGACAGTGAGAATCAGGGGGAGATGAGAAGACAAATGACGGAACTATACCCAAATGAGGACAGGACCGACCCAGTGACGCAGGAGGAAGTAATCAGATTTGTAGCCAGAATGAAAAGGAAGAAGGCACCGGGACCTGATGGAATCAGTGTCGAGGTCCTTCAGGCCATCAGTGAACAGGTAGCACCCTTCTTAGCGGAGCTATTGAATGAGTGCACCACTCAAGGCAGGGTCCCGAATGTGTGGAAGCAGAGTGAGGTAGTCATTCTTAGTAAGGGTGATGAGAAGGATCCACAACTCCCGAAGTCGTACAGGCCCATATGCTTGTTAAACGTTTGCGGCAAGCTTCAGGAAAAGATAATGTGTGAAAGGTTGACATTACATAGAAGAATAGTAGGTATGCATGGGAAACAGTACGGCTTTAGGAAGGGTAGGTCCACGGAGGATGCTATCTGTGAGGCTGTAAATCTGATTGAGGGGTGCACAGGGAAACACGTGATGGGACTATTCGTGGACATCTCGGGGGCATTTGACAATCTGTGGTGGCCCGCCCTTTTTGAGAGGCTAAGAAGGATACGATGTCCGGGGGACCTCTATAGAGTCTTCCTGGACTATTGCAGGGACAGATATGCAACCTTGAGATGTCCGGGGACAGAGATAAGTAAACGATTAACGAAGGGATGTCCCCAGGGGTCGGTCTGTGGGCCGATCTTCTGGGACATAGGACTGGAACCTGGACTGACAAAAGTGGAGGCTCTCCCGGGAACGGCGGGGGTGGTCGCCTTCGCTGACGACTTGTTTATTGTAGTAGAAGCAATGTCAAGGATGGAATTGGAGACCAAGAGCGAAGCCGTGCTTGCGGGGCTCAACTCTTGGTGTAAGAGAGTCAAGTTAAGTCTAGCGCCGGCGAAGACGGCTTATGTGCTGTTCCGGGAGGGCTGAGGAGAAACCCTATAGTGAGACTGGATGGACAGACTATAAGACGAAGTGAGAACACCAGATACCTAGGCGTAGTGCTAGATGAGAGGAGAAATTTCATAGCGCACGTGGAGAACGCATGCGGCCGAGCATTAAGAGTTATGAACAAGATCATTAACATCGGCATGGGGAGTTTTGGGCTGCCAATGAGTTGCATAAGGCTCTACCATCAGGCGCTGCTAGTCTCCGTCGTGGGCTATGGGGCTGGAGTCTGGGCGCATCGCTTAAAACAGGTAATGCAGAGGCGGAGGGTGAGAAGTTTGCAAAGAAGCATACTCCTCAGGCTCTCTGGGGCGTACAGAACAGTGGCGACTGAATCATTGTGTATAGCGCTGGGTATCTGGCCTCTGGACCTGGAGATAAGGAGGAGAGCGGCTCTGTACTGGCTGAGGAGGGGGAATCTGAATAAGGTGACACAACAGACCAGGGAGGGTGTGACATCGAAGAGGGGATCCGGGAGGCTCTCCTGGATGAATGGCAGGAGGAGTGGGACAGGAGTGAGAAGGGGAGGAGAACCTATCGGATCCTCCCGTCAGTGAGAGAGCGTCTGGAGATGACGCAGTTAGAGCCTTCCGCAGGAATGGTGCATTTTCTGACGGGGCACGGGCCATACAGAGCAACTCTTCATCGACTGGGACAGGTGGACGGTGACAAATGTGAGTGTGGAAGGGAGTCCACACCAGAACACGTCGTACTAGAGTGCGAGTTAACGATTAATTATAGAGAGGTAATGCAGGTACCACTGCAAGCAGGCACGATCTATCATATAGTTCGTGACGTGGACAGGTGTGGGCTGCTGGACAGGATAGCTGATGATGCGTCCAAGAGGGGAAGGGAGAGGTACTTAGCGGACATAAGAGCGAGAGGGCGACTACTGGGGCAAACGGAAGAAGACCTAAACGCGACTATTAGAGACGGAGATTCCATAATCAGTAGCGGAGTTGGGACAGACGAAGACGAGACTTTTGACCGGAACTGGTGCTTATGGTAGGGAACAGGCGGGCAGGCTGCGGGCTGGTTGGTAGGATGGACTGGGTGTGACTCCTGGAGATCCGGAGTCCAGCCGATGGAGGCACCCGCTGGATTCCAGCAGTGAGAATTGCTGATGTACCAGTGGGTGCCGAAATCCCGGCTGGGATGGATAGTAGAGGGGAGAAACATGTGGGGGGTATAACCTGGAGCTCGGGCGACTAGGCAAAATATGACTGGAGCTGGGTCGAAGCGATCGGGAACCCAAACGGAGCAGGCAGCCTGGTCGGAAGATGGGAAGATTAGATTAAGTGAATTGTAAACAATTGTGTTTTAAATATTAAATGTGAGCTACTGTTAGGTTAGGTTAAGTTAGTATTAAGTCCATAATAAGTGGTTTCGTTAGTGAGTAGGCGGAGCGAGAACTCCGGTAGGGCGCCTCCCCAGGTGGCGGATAGGGGGATGCTCGTCGCCGCCACCGGGAACCATGTCCCTGGGGGCGTGGAGTCTGGAGGCGGGGAGGGGTACCGGGTGATTTAAGTACCCGGGGCGGACCAACTATTAGCAGATAGGAACAATAAGGACATTAGAATAAGTGTTATAATTATCTTATATTAAGCAAAAAGGACATATAATTGTAGGCAAGAGTTAAGCTGATAGAGAATAATAAGCTCCAAGTTAAAATATAGGTATTGGAGCATAGAGTTAGGATTAATGTAATTGCATTAATATGTATGTGTTCAATAAATATCTCAAATGTCCCTATTGGAGGAGGTTTGGACTCTCTACTGGTCCGTGGTAGGGAGCAGTCGAATTGCAGTGCAGCTCCGCGTCAAATGTGTTTTTGAGTGGGAAAAAGTGGCGTAAGGTGAAAAATTTCGTATACATTTTGTGCAGTATGAAGATTTGAAGAGATTAAAACAAGTTCGGGGAAAATCGGACCACAGGTAAATTGACAGCAAACTGCCCCCCTTTTAGGGGTGAAGAAAGTGAAAAGTAAAAAAAATTTGGTATCAAAAAATCGGGGAAAAAATAAGGAGGATTTTGTTATGAAAAGTGTGTAAATCGGTTGGGAACTTTTCAAGTTATTCGCGTCTAAAGTAAGGTTCAAGAGGGGTCAGAGAGAACATCCGGTAAAACTTTTCCGTTAAAGTGACAGTAGGAGTAAAAGTGGACTTCCAAGACAAAATGAGAAAACGGTTATAACTTTGAAGGGAATAGACTCAGTATACCCGTTTTGGTATATAAATGATCAGTAAGTGATGGCGGACAAGAAACCAGTGGCGGACGGGGGAAAAACAAAAAAAGGGGGAAAAGGTGGAAAGTGGGTTGAGGGTTCGGGAATGAGTGGAAAAGGGTCTGCGGTGAAGGAAATAGTTGAGGAAGAGGTGGAAAGTGATGAGGAGCCGTTGATGATGACCAAGGAGAAAATTAAGAAAATGGAGAAAGGGGGAGGGAAACAATGTCCGGATGTGTTTGTGGAGAAATTATATAGGTGTGTGGGGAAGGCGGGAGGAAGAGTCGAATCTAGAGAAACGATAGAACTGATAGGGATGTACCAACAGTCAAGAGAGGAAATAGCAAATAAAGAGGGACAATTAGTACAACTGGAAAAGGAAAATGAAAGGTTAAGAAGGAAGATAGAAGAATTAGGGGAGAGTGTGCGAAAGGGGCATACAGTAGATATAGTGGAAAAAAAGGGACACACGTATGCTGAGATCATGGCGGCAGTGGCGAGAGTGAGACCGGGAGAGGAGGTGGTGGAAGAGGAAGCGGATCTTTTCAAGAAGAAGAGCACAATTGCTATTACTTCGAAAAGTGGGAAGAAGGCTGAGGAAGTAGAGAAGTTGTTGAAGGAGAAGATAGACCCAAAGATTCGAATAAATATGAGGAAAATAGGGGAGAGGATGGTACTCGAGACGGAACACCGGAAGGATATTGAGAAAATCGAAAAGATGCAAGAAGCAAAGGAGGAATTGAAGGTCGAGAAATTTGCGAGAACGAGGCCATTGATAATCATTTACGATATAGAGAGGGAAATGTCCGGGAAAGAACTACTGGATGCGTTATATAAACAAAACTTCGTGATCGAGAAATGGCAAAGGGAGTATTTTGACGACGATGTAGAACTGGTGTTTAGAACAGGACCGAAGGAGGGAAGAACTTATAATCAAGTATTGAGGGTACGGGGGGGGGGGCAAGAGAGGTTCTAATGAACAATGGGGTATTTGTTAATTTCAGAAGGTTAAAAGTAAGGGATTACCTAGAAGTTGCAAGATGCTATCAGTGTGGGGATTTAGGACACGTTATGAAATACTGTAGAAAGGGGAAAAGATGTAGGAAGTGTGGTAAGGAAGGACATGAAATGAGAGAGTGCAATGAAGAGGAAAAGTGTATACCGTGTGCAGTGAGGTGGGGAGCGAGGAAAATGGAGGGAAGGAATGTATGCTATTACCCAAATGGGAAAGAATGTGACACATACAAAATGTTTCTGAGGAGAATGATAGAGAAGGTGGACTATGATGGGGGGCCGGATGATATACAAGATGGATGGAGTAAGTAATTAGATCAGTGGTGAAAGTGGAGGAAGTGAAAGTAGTGTGGGGACTGGAATGGTAGGAGGAACTAAAACTGGAGAGAAAGTAAGAGGTGTTGCTGGGACCGCTGATGAGGGAAATAACGGACGAGGGAAGCTGCGAAGGAGGATAGAAGAAGAAGGAGGAAATGAAGAAAGACATGACGGATGGATAACCACTCCACTGGTTGGGCTCCCGGTACTTGGGTACAAGTATGCGGGAAGTCTGGATGGTCGGGCTCCAAGACCGTCTGGGAGCCTAAATGACGGTCGGCAACAGCTGACCGAGGAGGGCCCTAGGAAGCAGATGTCGTGGGGATGGGAACTGTAGTAGGATAAGATAGGTGTAAGTTAATAATAGGCTAAAACAGAATTTGCTTGTAATTAGTAGTATACAACTTTTGTTAGTATATAAGCTAGGTTAAGGTAGGCTAAGTGTGTGGAATGAGGCAGGGGAACAGTTGGACTAAACCATATAATAAGTAGTTTAAGTAATAGCAGGTAGAAATGGATAAAGAGCAAAGAGTGAAGCGGAAGAAGCAAGAAGAGTAGTGGAAGAGAGTGAGTAAGGTAAAAGTGTGAGTAATCTTAGATGAAGAAAGAAGAGGTAGAGTAGGAACGTCCCGGCCTGGATTCCAGATGTGGTAGGAAACAGTTCACCGGATGCCGGATGCCTGGAGAGCCGGATCAGCGGAGAGCCGGTGAAACAAACCACAGCTGATGTGACCGGCGGGAGCAGTGAACATAAGATAGAAAGAAATGAGAATAAGATTAAAGTAGTTTTAAGGTAGTTTTAGTGTAGTTAGGGCCCAAGTGGAATGCTAGAAAGTAGGCTGGATGCTACATCCTATAGGGCGCCTCCCCAGGTGGCGGATAGGGGAATGCTCATCGCCATCACCATGAACCACGACTCTGCAAACATCGTCCCAGGCGGTCGTGGAGCTAGGTGGAGGCGAAGGGTACCGGGGAAATAAAATACCCCGGGCGGACCAGTAGCACTTAAGACCGAAAGTTGGATATAGCCGAATGTAAATTACCGGGGCAGATAGGGTAAATAAAATGGAAAAGAGGTAGTAGATTTGTTAAATTGTATGTAGGATATTAGGACCCGGATTAAATTATTAGGTGCCGGGTTTTAGAGTGTAGGATGATAAATAAAAAAAATTAAAAAAAATGTCCCTATTGGAGGATAGTGATGGTCAGTACAAACACATTAAGAATTGGGCAACTAAATGCTGCCAGAAGTAGATTAGTGCTTCACGAAGTTAGGAAATCTGCGGAAGAAAAAAGGCTAGATGTGTTGTGCTTGCAAGAACCTTATACTCGATATGGAAAGGTCCCACATATGCCGGCTACAGCGAGGGTAATATGCTCAGGAGAAAGGCCAATGAGCGCGATAGTAGTAGTTAACCGTGGCCTTGTGATTACGAAGGTCACACAATTTTGCGATGAGCATACAACATGTCTGGAAATATTGGCAGAAGCAGGTAGAGTGGTGATACTGAATATATACTTTCAATTTAGACATGAAATAGAGCCATACTTAGGGAGAATAGAAAGAGTAGTAAGAGCATACGAAGACACTCCGTTGATCATAGTGGCAGATGTGAATGCCAGATCCCCGCTATGGCATTCAGGGAAGTGGCAAAGAGCAGATAAGAGATGCAATGATCCAAGACCAGATAGAAGAGGAGAGGCAGTGGAGGAAATTATAGCGGCAAACAGATTATTAGTGGTAAACGAGGAAAACAATCCGCCAACCTACGAAGGTAGATGGGGCGCAAGCAGCAACATTGATGTCACCATAACAAACCAAGAGGCTAAAGGGAAGGTACGTAACTGGCGAGTGTTGGAACATGAAACCACGAGTGATCATAATATGATAATATTCGAGTATATATGGTCAGAAAGGGAGTTTGTTCCAGGCGGAGGAGAGGCAGGGAGTAGAGAATACAGATTTAACATGCCGAGGGCTGACTGGGGGAAGTTCCGAAATAACTTGGTAAACTTGGAGGAAACAAAAGTGGGGATGATGTAAACGGGAAAACTAGGGAGTTGACTAGAATGATTCAGGATGCAATGAGGGCAGCGATTCCAGTAAAAGAAGATAAACCGGAAATAAGGAATAGTATGTGGAATGGGAGGTTGGAGAACCTCAGAAAGCAAAGTAGGAGGGCCAGGAAAATTTACCAAGGGAGCAGAGGGCCGGACGAGAGGTTCTACCTACTTCAACAATACAGAAGAAAGAAATTAGAGTTTGAGGAAGGAGTGAAAGAAGTGAAGAAGGCCAGCTGGGAAAGGTTTGTAATGGATGAACTAAGAACAGATATGTGGGGGATTCCCTTTAAGTTAGCAGCTGGAAAAATTAAACCACCAACGGCCATATCTACCCTGAGGAAAGTAAATGGATCTTACACGAATGGTTGGGAGGAGACAGCGGAACTATTGCTGGAGACTCTCCTACCAGATGATAGCAATGTCTCAGATAATGCGGAGCATAGAACCAAAAGGAGAGAAGCTAACAGGAGGTATGACGTAGACGCACTGGCGGAAGAGATAAACGTGAGAGAGGTGGCGTTAGAAATAGAGAAGCTGAAGAGAAAGAAAGCCCAGGCCCGGACGGTATAATGGCGGAGGCACTACAAGAGGGGAAGGCAGTGATAGCCCCGCTATTAGCAAAACTTTATAACGAATGCTTAAGACAAGGGAAGATACTGGAAGCCTGGAAACAGAGCAAAATGATAATATTAAGCAAAGGGGGGGATAAGGACCCTGAAGACCCCAGATCATACAGACCAATTTGCTTGCTGAACATCTGCGGGAAGATCCAGGAAAAGTTGCTGGGTGCAAGACTCTTAAAGCACAGAGTAACAGTAGGAATGTACCAGCACCAATATGGATTTAGGAAGAGTAGGTCAACAGAGGATGCGTTGTCGAGAGCTATGGAAGCGATTGAAGGTGTCGAGCTAAAGTACGCAGCTGGTATATTTATCGACATTGCCGGAGCTTTCGACAATCTCTGGTGGCCTGCTCTTTTTGGACGTCTAAAGGAGTTGCAGTGTCCACGTAACTTATATGAGTGCTACAGGGACTACTGTAGGAACAGATTCGCTACAGTGGTAGGGAAGTGGAAAAAAGTGGAAAAAACTATAACTAAAGGTTGCCCGCAGGGTTCAGTAAGCGGTCCTATTTTTTGGGACGTAGTATTGGAGCCAGGTTTACAAAGAATAGAGAATTTGGTTGAGACCGTTGCAGTGGTGGCTTTCGCGGACGACATACTCTTGATAATAAAGGGAAAGTCTAGACTCGAACTGGAAACCAACGCTAATAAGGTTTTAAAGAGTTTCAACAATTGGTGTAAAGAAGTAAAGCTAGAGCTATCAGTGAACAAAACAAAATACATGATATTTAAAGGAAATGTAGGAGGACGAGACCCTATAGTGAAGGTGGAAGGTAGGAGAATAAACAGAGTCAAAACCTTTAGATACCTAGGTATAACCTTAGATGAGAAGAGGAATTTTCTGGAACATGTAGAACAAGTAGGAGCGAGAGCCACTGCTGTAATGAACAAGATATACTCCATCGGACAAAACAATTTCAAACTGCCATTGAGTATAGTTAAAAAATATAACCAGGCGTTGATGTTAGCAGTCATGGGGTATGGTGCGAGTATTTGGGCACACAGCCTTAAGAATGATAAGCAACGTAAAAAGATACAAAGTGTACAAAGAATGGTCTTGATTAGGTTAACAGGCGCATACCGCACGACAGCGACGGATGCGCTGTCGGTTATAGTAGGGGAAATTCCAGCAGACCTAGTAATAAGAGAGAGAGGGGCCACTTACTGGCTAAAGAAAGGAAACTTAGGAAAAGTGGAATTACTTACAAGACGCGGAGTGCGAAACAGGGTGGAGATAAGTCAGGCGTTGATTGAAGAGTGGCAAGAACGTTGAGACAACAGTGAAACGGGAAGAAGGACACACTCCTATTTGAATAATGTTACAGAGAGGTTAGGAATGACACATCTACAACCATCGCCGGGACTCATACAGTATATCTCGGGGAAAGGCCCATACAGGGAATCCCTGTTTGGGCTAGGACTCGTAGACGATGCTCAGTGTGAATGTGGAGAGGTCGCGACGCCCGACCATGTGGTCCTAGAATGCCCACAATACTATGCAATCAGAAGAGAACACCAGGCACAGATACAAGGAGAACTGGTAGGGACTGTGCTAAGGGACAGGGAAAGATGGATTCACCTGAATGAGATGGCAAGGAAGATCTCCGAGTACGATAGAGGGAAATATATGGAACGACTCAAAGAGGGAAGAATGGAACACATGAGAAGAAGAGATATAGGAGGTGTGGAAGAGGAGGAGGAGCAGGATGAGGATGAGACTGATGAAGAGACATAACGAGTGGGATAGAGGTGGAGTAAAGATGAAATACTTTAGGCAAAATTTTAGTGGTATAAGTTGTCAGAAGGAGCGCGAGCAGAGTAATACAACATAAGACAATCTTAGAAGGAATACAAGAAGAAAGTGGAGTGTGAATCAGATGGAAGCAAGATTAAGTGGGAGATTGAAGAGCTATTAGTAACAGAAGAAGTTAAGGGGAAACGATAAACAATGATCCAAAGTAGGAATTAAAGGACCAAAGAGTAAGGAACCGCTGGTAGAAGAGCTAACTTAGTTAAGGGGGTAGTAGAGTAGAATAAAATTAGGCGGGACCAGGAAGTGTAAATAGGGAGGAGAAGGAAGAATTTGGAAGAAAAGGAAGTGAAGTCTGGATGAACCCCTCCGCTGATGGGCCCCCACACTTGGTGACAAGTGTGCGCAGGGTCTAGGTGGTCGGGCCTCTAGACCGTCAGGGTCTCTTGCCGTCGGCTGGCGACAGTCGTTTGTTGCGAGGGCCTAGGAACTCAAAGACAGTTGGTCTAAGCCATATAATAAGTAGTTTAAGTAGTAGCAGGTAGTAATGGATAAAGAGCAAAG
This sequence comes from Timema cristinae, assembly GCA_039000515.1. NCBI lineage: Eukaryota > Metazoa > Arthropoda > Insecta > Phasmatodea > Timematidae > Timema > Timema cristinae. Next base: position 76,544 of record JBCFYV010000106.1, read on the forward strand.
AGTGAAGTGGAAGAAGCAAGAAGAGTAGTGGAAGAGAGTGAGTAAGGTAAAAGTGTGAGTAATCTTAGAAGAAGAAAGAAGAGGAAGAGCAGGAACGTCCCGGCCTGGATTCCAGATGTGGTAGGAAACACTTCACCGGATGCCGGATGCCTGGAGAGCCGGATCAGCGAAGAGCCGGTGAAACAAACCACAGCTGATGTGACCGGCGGGAATAATGAACATAAGAAGAAAGAAATGAGAATAAGATTAAAGTAGTTTTAAGGTAGTTTTAGTGTAGTTAGGGCCAAAGTGGAATGCTAGAAAGTAGGCTGGATGCTACATCCTATAGGGCGCCTCCCCAGGTGGCGGATAGGGGAATGCTCATCGCCATCGCCAAGAACCACGACTCTGCAAACATCGTCCCAGGCGGTCGTGGAGCTAGGTGGAGGCGAAGGGTACCGGGGAAATAAAATACCCGGGGCGGACCAGTAGCACTTAAGACCGAAAGTTGGATATAGCCGAATGTAAATTACCGGGGCAGATAGGGTAAATAAAATGGAAAAGAGGTAGTAGATTTGTTAAATAGTATGTAGGATATTAGGACCCGGATTAAATTATTAGGTGCCGGGTTTTAGAGTGTAGGATGGTAAATAAAAAAAAATAAAAAATGTCCCTATTGGAGGTTGAGGCTCTTCCTGGAACGGCGGGAGTGGTCGCCTTTGCTGACGATCTGTTGGTAATAGTGGAAGCTGAGTCAAGATGGAGCTGGAAGCCAAGAGCGGGCTGTGTTAGCAGGCCTTAACTCTTGGTGTAAGCAAGTGAAATTGGCCTTGGCGCCAGCGAAGACGACATACGTGCTATTCAGGGGAGTGCTGAGGAGGAACCCTGCTATTAAACTTGATGGACAGAACATTAGGCGGAGTGGGAGTACTAGATACCTGGGGGTCACGCTTGACGAGAAGGGTAATTTCTTAGCGCACGTGGAGAACGCGTGTGGTAGAGCCTTGCGGATTATGAACAAGATTATAAGTATAGGTATGGGGAGGTTTTGTCTACCTATGAAGTGTATCAGGCTCTACCATCAAGCATTGCTAGTCTCTGTCGTGGGATATGGAGCCAGCACTTGGGCACATCGGCTAAGGCAGGTGGTCCAACGGGTAAGACTGAGGGGCCTGCAGAGGAGTATACTTCTCAGGCTCTCAGGAGCTTATAGAACGGTAGCGACCGACTCGTTATGCGTGGCGCTGGGTATCTGGCCCCTTGACTTGGAGGTAAGGAGGAGGGCTGCTCTGTATTGGCTGAGAAAGGGAGAAGTGGACAAGGTGGAGACTTTGACGAGGGAAGGGGTAGGGACCAAAGGACAGATCCGGGAGGCTCTCTTGGACGAATGGCAGACAGATTGGGATGAGAGTGAAACGGGCAGGAGGACTTACCGGATCTTCCCGAGTGTCAGAGAACGATTGGAGATGGTGCATCTTGAGCCCTCCACTGGGCTGGTGCACTTCTTGACTGGACATGGGCCATATAGAGCGGTTCTCTTCAGACTTGGACAGACAGATAGTGTGTTTTGCGATTGTGGAAGGGAGGCCACGCCTGAACACGTAGTGCTGGAGTGTGCACTTTCGTTAGGGGAGAGGGAGGAGTACCAGGTGCCCTTACAGGCGGGAGCGGTATTCCACATCGTGAGGGACGTGGATAGGTGGGGCTTCCTTGACAGGATCGCGGATGACGCATCTAAGAGGGAAAGGACAAAATATACTAACGACTTACGGAGAATGAGACGTATAGGGGGACGTGATGAGGACATGGACGTGACAATCAGTGACATAGACGTAGTAACAAGCAGTGACGAAGGGACAGATGACGACGAAATTCTTACTAGAAACTGGTAATTATTGGTAATAGAATGGCATAGGGATGAGCGGCTGGAATGATGGAGTTGGATGAATCTCCTGGATTTCCGGAGACCAGCCGAGGCGTACTCCCGCTGGATTCCAGCAGTGTGAATTGCTGAGGTACCGGTGGGGTGCAATTGCCGGCTGGGAGAGAAAAGGAGTGACAAATAAGGGACGAGGGAGTGTAGCCCTTCCGCTCGATCGACTCCTCCACTTGGTAACAAGTATGTTTGTTGGGCCGGAGTGGTCGGGCCTCCTGTTCGTCGGGGCACCATTCAACGGCTGTCTGGCAGTCGGATGGAGGTAGTGCCTTGGACAATTCATGGCCGAGAGGGAGAAGAAATTTTAGATTATAGTTAGGATAAGAATTCTTTTGGTGTATTGTACAAATTCCTATGCAAGTAAAGATTTTTGTAAAATGTAATAGGTTTAAGTTAGGTTAAGGTCCGAAATAAAATAAAGTAAGTGGTTTTGTTAGTGAGTAGGCGGAGCGAGATCTTCGGTAGGGCGCCTCCCCAGGTGGCGGATAGGGGGATGCTCACTGTCGAAGCCTTGGGCCACGGCTCTGAAAACATGGTCCCAGGCGGCCGTGGGGCAAGGCTTTGGCGGGGGCTACCGGGGGCGTTAAATACCCGGGGCGGACCAACTATTAGGGTTAAAGAATAATGTGCAGGGTTTATAAGGACATTAGGTTAGGTACTATATCATAATTAGTTATTGTTTAAAATGGATGAGAGATGGATGTGAAAGATGTTTAAGTTAGCAGGTGAATACGCCCCAAATTGCATTCTAGGTATTGGGGCAAGTAGGTTAGGATAAAAATATGTACTATATTAAATGTATTTTCTATTTACTAAACAATAAACTAAACTCTGAACTCTGTCCCTATCCTTATGCACTTAGCCAGTAGACCAGGGTCCTTCTTGTACAGTTCCTATGCTCTGGCGTACTGGAACCTTTTCTCAATCCTAGAATTGTTTGCCACCTTCATCCTCCCCACCTTCCTTGCAGGCTTAGCGACTTCATTTACTCCTCTTTGCAGAGTATTCTGTTGTCATTTTGTCCTTTCTCCCTTACTTTACTTCAATTTATTGCCCCATATAAGGGAATCCCTTCCTTTCCATTTCCTTCCTAAGAGGCGGTGCAAGTCCTGTTATGCTATGGAAGGGCGGAAGTTCGTATATCAAGTGGGCAGCTACACAAGGTTTTCCCTAGGAATGTGTGCTGCATCACAGTCACGGCTAAGACCCATCTCTTTCAGGAGGCAAACTGAAGTCGTACAGGCCGGTAACTTTGCTTCCGGTGCTTGGAAAGGTGGCGGAACGGTTGATGGCGGAGAGGCTGAATGGCTTTCTCAGCGGTGTGGGCTTCTTTAGCGAGAGGCAATACGGCTTCAGGAAGGGACTAGGCACGGTAGATGCCATAAGGAGAATGCGGAGAGAAGTGAGTGAGAGCGAGGAGAAGTATGTCCTCGGGGTGTTCCTGGACATCTCGGGGGCATTCGATAATGCGTGGTGGCCCAAGATACTTGATGTATTGAGGGAGGTGGATTGCCCTAGGAACCTGTGGAGGCTCGTGGGGGACTACTTCACCAACAGGAAAGTGAGTCTAGAAATAGACGGGGTAGTGAAGGAGAAGACACCCACGAAGGGTTGTCCGCAAGGCTCGGTGTTGGGACCGTTGTTGTGGAATGTGGTCTTCAACGAGTTTCTAACGGGGGACTACGGGGATGGAGTAAGCATGACGGCGTACGCAGATGACGCGTTAATGCTAGTAAGGGCTAGAAATCGAGTTGAACTTGAGGCTAGAGCGGAAAGAGCGGTGAGCAGAGTCCTGGAATGGGGAAGAAGTGTTAAGCTGGTCTTCTCGAGAGAGAAGACGGTGATGATGCTACTGAAGGGCAGACTGCTGAGGAAGCCTGGCCTACGGATGGGTGGTAGAGCGGTGAACTATGTGGTGAGAGTGAAGTACCTAGGAGTGTGGATTGATGAGTATATGGGGTTCCGGAGTCACGTGACGGAGACATGTGACAAAGTAAAGAAGGCCTTCATGAAGCTGGCGAGGGTGGTGAAGGCGAACAAAGGATTCAGCAGTGATACCCTAAAGACAATCTATAAGGGTATAGTGGAGGCAGTGGTGACGTACGGATGTGAGTGATGGAGTGAGCAGAGGAGTGAGTAGAACACTGCTGATGAGGACCCAGAGGAAGCTCCTACTGGTGGTAGCCAGGGCATACAGGACGGTATCGCAGGATGCGATGCCTGTCCTGGTAGGTATGCTACCAGTAGACCTTTTGATTAAAGAAATGATGAAGCTAAGGGAGGACAAAGAGGCAGGTGTGAGAAAGAGCGTAAGCAAAGCAAACCGGAGGGCGGAGGTGATGATGGAATGGCAAAGGAGATGGGATACATCCGGAAAGGGAAGAGAGACGTACGGGTACTTCCCCGACGTAAAGGAAAGGATGAGACGGAAGTGGCTGAGGCTGGATCACTACACCACCCAGGCGCTAAGCGGTCATGGAGACTTCAATGAGAAGCTCAGGTACTTCGCTCTGAGAGAGAATGGAAACTGCCTGACATGTAACGTGAGAGAAGATGCATGGCATTCGACTTCGGAATGCGCAAGGTTCGGAGACGTAAGGAGAGAAACGTTTGGGGTCCTAGCAACTCATGAAATGGTATGGGAGAGAAGAAACATGGTCGCGAGGCGAGATGTTTTCGAGACATTCAAAAGAATGGTGATGGAGATTGGTAAGAGAAAGGAGAATAAGAGGATAGGGTAGCGGCCCGACACAGATCCCTAGCCGGGGATCAAGGTGCTTGGGCCTCATAGGACGGAGAAAGTGAATGGGAAATCGGAAGGAAGGTGAGAGGCCCGGTGCTGGAACCTTCGGGCGACTGGTATCTGGGCCGAAAAGAATGGAAGGCGGTTCGAACACCGGGGTGGGTACCTCCTCGTGGTCCCGCTGGGCAACGGAGGGAGGGCGAAGCACCGGGCTTGCTCGGTACGAATCGTCTCTACGGCTAAACCCCACCTCCCCCTCGTGGTGACACCCACTGCATGGGGGACCTCCAACTCCCGTACACAGGTGAATAGTGTATGGGGTTTTTTTCCCGGACCTATGTTCCCTCGGGGGTGGCTTACGTCGCGAAAAGCGCGAAGCTTATGTACGATGGAAGCTAGTGAGGTCATCAGATCGGGGGGTAGTGCAGGGGGAATATCACTGTCCCTATCAGAAGCTATGCGTGCTTCCTGAGGTTTGCTGCAGCGGTAGGAAAGAAGAAAGAACGTCGAGGTAACGTAGTTAGGTAATAATGTCTTATTTTAGAGATAACTAATCATGCCTTTTTTCCACAGGTTAGTCTTAAGTGCGATCGAGTGCGATTTGCGATGGAGGGGGGCTTTTTACTGGGGGTTAGGTTCAGAGTAGGTCAGGGCCTGGGGCTTGACTTGCTCTTGTTTGAGGATTCCTGTTAGGGCTTCTTTTTCAAAATTTAAATTGCAATTTTAGAATTGCTTGCACACTCTTTGGCTTTAAATTCATTGTAAGGAGGCGGTCCTTCAGAAGGGCCGGGGTGGGTACCTCCACGAGGTCCCCGCTGGGCAACGTAGGGTAAAGACTTAGAGTCGATCCATACGGCTGAATCCCACCTCCCCCACGTGGCGAACACCAGCTGCAGGGGGTCCTCCCACTCTCGGATACGGGTGAATGCGTATACGAGGGGTTTTCCCGGGTTCGTTGAAGCGTCACATGCCTCTTGAAGCCGTGGTTGCGCTGCGATAAGTCTCTGACTTGTGTGCGGCGTTGCGGAAAGAGGTCCCAATTGGGCGATAGAGGGAGTCCTTTCTGTCCCTATCTAAGGAGATTGTAAATGCGCTCTCGTATATTAGGGACAGTTAGACTGGGTGGAGAAGGAGAATCAAAAGTTAAGGCAGGAAAATGAGAAACTGAGAAGGGGGGAGGAGAGTAGAAGAGGACAAGTGAGTGCTCCATCCTACGCTACTGTGACGGCGTCAAGATCTCAGGGTGAGAATAAGGGAAATGAAGGGAGAGTCGTAAGGCCGGAGGAAATAAGGAAGATGAACACTCTCTTCATCTCCTCGAAGAAAGGGAAGGACACGAAGGAAATGGAGAAGATATTAAAGGAGAATATCGATCCAAAGGAGGAGGGTATAAGGATAAAAATATATAAGGCCAGCGGGGAAATTGTTGATTGTCGAGGCGGCGGACGAAAAGGAAGTGGACAAGTTAATGAAGAATGAGAAGATTAAAGAAGATCTTAAATGTGAAAAGCCAAGACTGCGTAACCCGCTGGTGACGATATTCGACGTGAGCTCGCAGATGTCGGAGGATGAATTAAGGGATGCGGTCTACAAACAGAATTATGTGGGGAAAATGGTTAGAGAGGAATTCATGGAGGGCTTCAAGCCGAAATTTAGAACTGGACCGAAGGATAAGGGATTAGTGAATCATGTGGTGGAGGTTAGCCCTAACGTGAGGAAGATCCTGTTGGGGGATAGGGTGTATCCCCCTGCGGGACGGGGTTTAGAATAGTCCCGCAGTAACCCCTGCTTGTCGTAAGAAGCGACTAAAAGGGGAGGTTTCTGTGCAGGACGTACCTCGTGTGGGACAAACCTATCCTATATCTTTCCTTTCACATCATTTTCTTCTTCCTTCACTTTCCCCCTTTTTTTCACTCTTCCCCCTTCGCTTTATCCACCCTTACCCTTTTCTTCCTTTCCCCCACCGTTCATCCTGCACAGAGGCCATTGGCCTTTCCGTTGACGACCTTGGCAACTAACCCGGCTCTTCTCTGTTTATTATTGGATACCACTGCCTTGAGCTCCCGAATGAAAGTGCGCTGGTTGTAATATCTTGGTAGAAGGGCCTTAGGGATGACAACCGGGTACCCTACCTTGAGAAAAGACCGGTTGCGTTCATGAGGGTCACGGACGTAAAATTAGCACTTTCCTGCATACACTTGCTGCGGTGACCTCTCTTCCGGCGATGCTCCATATGAAGTTTATCATGTCTAGAGTCGTATGGAGCCTCTCGTCGGAAGAGTTAACAGGGCCCTATGTGGTAGAACCAACTGGGATCAACCTGGGTCTACGATCCGAGTACTTTTGCAGGTTGTCCTCCCACTCATGATTGAGTCTCTTGTCACAGCTGACACCTTACTGTCCGCTGGCACCGTACTGCCAAGTTCTGCTGGCATCTCACTGCCCGGCCCCTCACAGGGCCGTATTAATGATAAGAGGCGGAAACGGGTAAGGCCGTCCAGCCCTGTTTTGATGAAAATCCAGGAAGTGGTGAGGCCCCAGCCCCGCTTCCTGGTGATGTCTCGAGTGGATGAAAGTGAAGATCTGAAACGTGTCAGCCCATTTATCCTCGAAAGAGTGATAAATGGAGCAGCAAAATCTGACGTTTTAATAAGGAAACTGCGCGATGGCACCATTATGATTCAGACTATGACCGACACTCAATCCTCAAATATTATGGCGATCTCCGAAATACCGTTGAGTAATACGGTAAATATACAGGTTAAGGGGGATCCCCACAGGTTCCTCAATGTTTACAAGGGAGTGGTCACTTGTTATGACCTCGACTGCGTAAGCATTGAGGAGATCTGTGAGGAACTTTCCCCCCAGAATGTCACCGAAGTGTACCGTATTGTCACAAAAAAGAATGGACAAGAAAAGAAGACGGATACGTATATCCTCACATTTGCGACTCCTACCCTTCCGAAGGAGGTCCGAGCAGGCTTCCACGTGCTCAGGGTCCGCCCGTATGTCCCTAACCCTCGGCGCTTTTTTCAGTGCCAGGAATTTGGGCATACGAAGCTGCGATGCCGTGGTAAGCCAACCTGTGCGGATTGTGGACAGGAGGCTCACAAAACACCGTGCGAGTCTCCTAAATAATGCGCCAACTGCAAGGGTCCGCATTCCGACTGGTCTCGGGCCTGTCCAAAATGAGAAGAAAGTCCTGGAGATACAATCTGAAAAGAAGATCTCATATGCCCAGGCACGCAAGGAATACGTATCAAGTCAAGCTCCGGTATTTCAAACTTCATATAGCCGGATTGTCAGTCAAAATATAAACTGTCCCAACTGCCATTGCGCAGTTAATCTTGCTAAGGAGCCAACGCGACCAGTGCCATTGGTCTCTTCTCGAGACATTTATGTTGATTCCGCGCCAACTTCTGTGGCGCCTAAATTTTTAAAGGAGGCCAAACCGCCACAACGATCGTCTCCCCCACCTATACCACCGAGGAGACCTCCTCGAGGAACTCCCCCGAGCCCGCCTCGGGGAACACCCCCCAGCCCGCCTCGAGGAACACCCCCGAGCCCGCCTCGGGAAACCCCCACGGGCCTGCCTCGGGGCATTAAAACAAGGGCGGCCGTTGTTGAGCCTCTCACACCCACCTCTGGGCTTACGGAGGTGGGGACGAGTTGCGGAACAGGTGAGGCCGCTAAGGCGAGTCCCACTGGTGCCTATGAAGAAGGACCAGCGAGAGACCGCCGAAAAAATTTTTATTAAAAAAGCGTCGAGGGCCTTAAAGCCTTCGAACAAGAATCTGAATACCCAGTCTCCCCAAAGTAAAACGAAGCCTCTCCTGAAGCGGGAGGTCCAGGAGAGACTGGGAAAGGCAAGAGGGCCTAAAAAGGACCTCAACAAATTTTTATTCTTAAAGGATAGTGAAATGGATTGCGAGGATAACTAAATTTCATACTAATAATTTATGTCGCTACTACAATGGAATTATAGGGGTTTCTATGCTCGTGTAGAGGAAATTAAACTAATAATTTCTTCCCTGCATCCTCCCATCTTGTGTTTGCAGGAGACCCACTTCCGCCCAACTGACAACCCGATGCTTCGTACCGACAAGCCTTTCTTTGATCGGGCTAGTGGAGGTGTGGCTATATTCGCACGAAGCACTATATATCATAAGAATATTAATATTGTTTCTTATCTCCAAGCGATTGCTGTCAGAGCCTCCCTTCCTATGGAGGTGACCGTATGCTGCATCTACCTCCCACCAGGTGAACGTGTTTCCAAGAGGACTCTTAGAGGCCCTCTTTATACAACTTCCCGCCCCTATATCATCTTGGGGGACTTTAACGCGCATAACCTGGTGTGGGGATCTAATTTTACAGATGCCCGCGGGAGGATGGTAGAGGATATTCTTGTCTCGGGAAACCTGGTGCTAATGAACACCGGGACCCAGACACACTTCTCCACCTTTAATGGTGTATCCTCTGTCATCGACCTAGCCCTATGTAGCCCCGGGATTGCTGCTCACTTCCTTTGGGAGGTTCACTCGGACCTATGTGGCAGCGATCACTTTCCCATTCTGCTTTCACAAATTAAATATCCTCCCAGTACAGCAAGGTTCCCTCAATGGGTTCTAAAACGTGCTAACTGGCATAAATTCCGCGAGATCGCCGTATTCGACGAACCCCATTCTCCCGACGTCGATATTAAGGCTGGGCAATTTACTTCGACGGTCATAGCGGCGGCGAGGGCATCCATCCCAAAATCCTCGCCAAACCCGCGCCACCGTCCTGTTCCCTGGTGGAACGAGGAGTGCCGGCTGGCTATTTCTAACCGTCGAAGGGCCCTACGTCTCTTTCATCGACGTCCAACTTCGGAGAATCTGGAGTCATTCCGGATTCTACGTGCTAGAGCTCGCCGTATCATTCGAGAAAGCAGAAGAGAGTCTTGGAGACAGTTTATTTCTACCCTTACTATTTCCACTCCCACAACCATGGTTTGGGATCACATTCGTAAAGTACGTAGTAGCAAAAATACCATTAATAATATACCCGCACTCATGTCTAACGGTTCACTTGTCTCCCCCCCTATGGAGGTCGCCAATGTATTGGGCTCGATGTTCGCCGCTATTTCTAGCACTGCGAGCTACTCTAACGAGTTCGCGGTGCATAAGAGGACCATCGAGCGCCGTACTATTGATTTTGGTCCAAGTCGGGGGGAGGATTATAACTCCCCCTTTACGCAAGATGAACTGACCTATGCCCTCTCCCAGGCAGGTAACACAGCTTCTTGTCCAGATGATATCCACTATGAAATGTTGCGGCAGCTGCCCCCTGCTGGACACGCATATCTTCTGGACCTTTTCAATAATGTCTGGGAATCTCATCATTTCTCATCACTTTGGAGGCAAGCAATCGTTATCCCGTTATATAAAAGTGGCAAAGATAAATTAGAGCCAACTAGTTATCGACCGATAGCTTTAACTAGTTGTGTATGTAATATAATGGAAAAAATTATTAATAAACGACTTATATGGTATTTAGAATCCCGCAAACTGCTATCTAATATTCAATGTGGTTTTCGTCGGAACCGATCTACATTGGATCATCTTGTCCGTCTAGAGACGGCTGTCCGTGACGCTTTTCTCAATAAGCAGCACCTTCTGGCTGTTTTTTTCGATCTGGAGAAAGCGTACGACACCACCTGGCGGTACGGCATTTTGAAAACACTTTTTAATTGGGGGTTTCGGGGAAACCTTCCTTCTTTTATATCTAATTTTATGTCGGATAGACACTTTCGGGTAAGGTTAAATAACACCTTATCCGAGGATTTTATTCAAGAAAATGTGGTGCCTCAGGGTAGTATTCTGAGCTGTACGTTGTTCGCTATCGCGATAAATAGTGTTGTGGACAACGTGCGCTCACCTGTTCGTTCATGCCTCTTTGTGGATGACTACGCAATTTATTGGAGTTCGTCAAGTCTCCACAGGGCTGAACGACAGATACAACTCGCTGTAAACAATCTATGGTTGTGGGCAGCTCGTAATGGTTTTCGTTTCTCTGCGGCCAAGACGACTGTCGTCCACTTCCATAGATTACGCGGAATACAGCCAGCCCCCAATATTTTAATGAACAACGTTGTTTTACCTGTCTCCGAGACCGTAAGGTTCCTGGGACTTTTATTCGATTTTAAACTAACTTGGATCCCCCACATCAAAGACCTGAAAGCGAGGTGTGTTAAAGGTTTGAATTTACTTAAAGTTGTGAGTGGTCGCTCTTGGGGTGCTGATAGGGAAACCTTGATGCGCCTCTATAGAGCCTTGGTGAGATCAAAACTTGATTACGGCAGTTTTGTATATGGTTCCGCTAGACCCTCGGCGTTAAAGATGCTCGATAGCGTCCACCATGCTGGCATTCGACTGGCTACTGGTGCTTTTCGTACCAGTCCAGTCGTCAGCATCTGTGCCGACGCTGATGAGCCCCCTCTTTCTTACCAGCGGTCTTACCTCCTGGCATCTTACGTGTCCAAACTGCACTGCATGCCAGAGCATGTTGCCTACCGCCCTGTTTTTCATCCCCCTAACCGTGTCTTGTATGAAACCAAATGGCGTAGTACAAGGCCGGTTGGGATCCGGATGCTATCGGTTTTCGACACGTGTGGGATAGTGCTGCCAAAGGCTATCCCAATATCACCAGGTCGAGTTTCTCCCTGGAAAATACGCCCTCCGAAATGCCATTTTGATCTTGCCAAGTTCCCTAAAGCAACCATCCCAAACTTTGTATATGAGAGGACCTTTAATGAGCTCCTCTCCACTCGCTTTAACGGATTTGAGCGAATCTACACTGATGGCTCTAAATCTGGAGCCTCCGTGGGATGTGCTTTTGTTGTGGAAGGATCCAATTTTAAATTTGGTTTACCTAGAGAAACCAGTGTTTTTACGGCTGAATTGTATGCCATTTTTAAATCTTTGTGTTTTATATATCGAAATAGTCACCGTTCGGTTCTCATCTGCACGGATTCCATGAGTGCTCTGTTGGCATTGTCCACACTTTATTCCTGGAATCCCCTCGTGCAGATGATACATGAACAAATTTTAAAAATTGATTCATTAAGCACCCGGCTCGCCTTTTGCTGGATTCCTGGTCACGCTGGTCTTCCAGGGAATGAACTGGCGGACCAGGCAGCCAAGGAGGCAGCGAGCTTGCCTCCGGAGGCGAGTCTGGGTGTCATGTTTTTAGATCTTAAGGGCTATCTTCGGCGTGGGGTCTTACGCACCTGGCACGAGCAGTGGGTCTCGACCCCTGCTCAGAACAAGCTGCGGTCCATCAGGGACGGTGTGTCGCGATGGCCCTCTTCTATACGAAGGTCTAGGAGAGAGGAGGTCATCGTGACGAGACTCCGCGTCGGGCATACATTTCTAACCCACGGATTTTTACTCAGAGGGGATCCACCTCCAGTGTGTGAATTTTGCGATGCTCCCCTTAGTGTGCACCACATTTTGGTGGAGTGTCGCAGATATGCCCCTATTCGCCTGGCCCTTGATTTTAAAGGTGACCTTCGTTTTTTATTACGCGACAGCGCTGAAGGAGTTATTTGTTTACTCCATTTTATACGCCAGGCGAATCTTTTTAGTGCCATTTGAGTCGCTTTTATAAAGTGGCTCATCTGGATTTTATCTCCTATTGAGACCTTTTTAACATTTTAGTATACTTTAATGTGTTTGTCTTGTCGTTTTATCCATTTTAACAAACTTTAATAAAATAATTATTTTAACATGTTAGTTTTGTCTTTTTAACTAATATATTGTTTTAATATGTTTGTTTTGTTTTTTATTAGAGTGATACACCTGTGGTTTTTTTTTTAGCAGGTGTTTCACTCAATTGTACTTTGAGCCCATTTGAGCACTCCTATGGAGTGTCTCAGGTGGTGAATGATTATATCTCTCCCCTATGGGGATTTTATTATGTTTTATTTATATTTCAAGGCCCTAATGACCTCGATGTGTCGATGGGCCTCTAAACCCAAATAATAATAATAATAATAATAATAATAATGATAGGGTGTATGTAAGGTTCAGGAGCGTGAATATTAAGGATTACACAGTTATATCCAGATGTTTTCAGTGTAATGACCTGGGACATATAAAAAAGTATTGTAAGAGTACAGCCAGATGTTCCAGGTGCGGAGGTGAAGGTCATGAAAGGAAGGTCTGTGACAAGGAGGAGGTATGTATCCCATGCACTATTAGAGCAGGGAACAAAAGTAAGAAGGTGACATGTAAATTCCCCAACAAGAAGGATTGTGAGACCCATAAGATGCTACTAAGAAGACTCATGGAAAAAACCAATTATGGATAAGTACCAAATAGAAATAATTGCAGCAATAAGGGAGTTGACAGAGGAGGTAAGGAATTTGGGGGAAATTTTAATTGGGAGAACTAGTATAAGAAGGAAGAAGTCACCAAGCAAAATGAGAAGAAATAGCCTCAGGGCTAGGAGTTTTGGGAAGTGGAGAGAAAAGGAGTTGAGCAGCATTTTGAAGCAGGAAAAGGAGGATTCTGAGTTGATAACTAAGAGAAACACTCAAGAGGTAGTAGGTGTGGATGTGAGGGGAAGAAAGGTAGGTTTGGGATTTGGTAGGTTTGAGAACGGTGTGGCTGTAAGAGATATAATGTGTAAGGTTCAAGATGGTTCTTCGAGAGACAGGGAGGTAGTTAGTCAGCAGGGAGGAAAAGATGGAAGACAGGAAGATGGGGGAGTCATGGAATTCCTAGCTAACTGCAAGAGTGTCAAGCACCCCTTGGGGAGTACAGACGTTGTAAGAATGATAGACCAAGGAAAAATAAATAGAAATGAGTTAAAGGAGATGGTAGAGTCTGCGAGGATTATTGTTCACCCACTAGGGGAGAAGGTAATTAAGGAAGTGTTGAAGAAGTTGGGACGGTTAGGTGTAGGAAGAGATGGCACGAGTGAGGCTGAAATGGGGGTAGAAAATTGGATAAACAGAGCCTTAAATCAAAGGTGTGTATTTGCATATGGGAGAGATGAAAGATATGGTACGTGGTGGGGTTAGGAAGGTAGGGACTTCACCAGAGTGGCGAGTGATCTAAATGAGGACAATAGGTTGCTAAGAGACTATGAAGTGGGATTGTCCGGACTGTTGGGAGTGGTATCTAAGACCAAATTCATAAATGATGGTGGGAGGAAAAACATGGGTAAGGAAGATTTGGGAGCTGGAATCAGGAGGAATGGTGTAATTATTGGTTTGGTGGGTCTAAATCTTAGAAGCGCTAGGTCTACGGACAGGAGGTACATGGGGGAATGGTCAGAGAAAGGGCCAATGGAAGTTATAAGGAGAGTGTTACTAGAGGATAGAAGTGGGAGTGTATATATGGATGCTTATGACGGGGGAAGGATTTGCCAGGATGTGTATGAACGAAGGATTGATATAGTGCTGGAGATGGCTGTTTCGGAGGCCTATTTCCAAGCGGTTGAAAATAGGAAGCCGGTGCATCTTCAAATAGTGGGACTTGGGTTAGGAGTGTGGAAAGGGGCAGAAAGACAGGAAGAATATTACCATCGCTGCGCCAGGAGAGTTATCGTGAAGGCCCTGGAGGCTCATTGGAGGGACAAATATCGGATCCAGGATATAGAGTTTCTATGGCTGGGTCGGATAATGGAGCTGTTTCAGGACAGAGTGGAATTAAGGAAGAAATATGGTGTAAACGTGTTTGCTTCTGAAGTGGCACCGTACAAGGAAAGGGAGAACATGGAGGGTAAGTTGCTAGTAACAACGTATGCATGGGACGGCAATGCGTGGCCGGGGAATGAATTCTGGGAGGGTCATTTTGGATCGACAGGAGACTCTGCGGCGGCGGCGGCAACCCTGATATCTCAGGTCCAAAACCCCAGGATCAACAGTAGGTTGCGCGCAAAGGACAGGAGAGTAACTGATATGTTCGGCAAGGTGAGCGGTATAGAGGAGGAACTTGCAACAATGGATGAAGATACATGTGATGAACTTATAGTCAAGGATAACAATTGTAAAAAAGTAAGTTGTGTGAAAGGCTGTAGGAAATGGGGCAGAAAAATTCAGAGGATGCTTGGGGAAAATAAAAGCGGTGTGGGGGTGGAGGGTATAAGTGGAAGTAAGTGTGGGGCTGAGGGTGTGAATAAAGAATGCAAGGAAAGAAAAGGGAATCGTTGGATCAAATGGATAAAAGGTCCAACGCTAAAGGCGGAGGAATGAGGGATCGTCAGTGGAGGTAGGGAGTGCAACGATGTAGAGGAAATAGATGATAATGATAAGGTGGAGGAAGCAGCGACCATAATAGAAAGTAAGGTTAATAAGCTTGAGGAGCAGAAGAGTAGTCATGGGGAGTGGGAGGGTATGTTAAGGATGTCGAGGCTGGAAGAGCCTGGAGTCTTCCAAGCGGCACTAAGACATCTTGTGAGGGAAGGGCACAAGGAGGGGCAAGCGGTTGCATTTCCTGTTCCGGACTTGGTGGACAGGATACAGTTGAGGGCGGTAAACATACCAACTGGAGTGGAGGAGCTAGGGGATCTTATAAAAAAGGTTCTGGAGAGAAAAAATGAAGTACTAGACTTGGATATGGCTTACAGGAACTTCGTGAAGGCGCATGGGAAGGTGTGCTTTAATGCGAAGGTGTCGTGGCCTGAGTGTTATGTTTATACACATCATCCATGATAGTGGGAATTAACAGCAAGATCAGGATCGGACAATTGAATGCGGCTAGGAGCAAGACAGTACTTCACGAGGTAAGGAAATCTGCTGAGGAGAGGAAATTCGACGTCATTTACCTTCAGGAACCATATACCTTGTTCGGCAAAGTTCCTTATTTGCCCACAACTGCGAATGTCATAAGTACGGGAGAAAGGCCTATGAGCGCAATAGTGGTGGTGAATCAGGGGCTTTTGGTAACTAAGATTAATCAGTTCTGTGACGAGTTCACAACATGTGTAGAGCTAATGACGGAATCGGGAGTGATGGTCTTAGTGAACATGTACTTTCAGTTCCGCCATGAAATTGGACCTTACTTGGAAAGACTGGAACAGGTAGTGAGGGCTTTTGAGGACTCTCCTGTGGTGATAGTGGCGGATGTTAATGCGCGCTCGCCGCTGTGGCACAGTGGGAAATGGGTAAGAATGGACATAAGGGATAAATACCGGAGGCCGGACATAAGAGGTGAGGCGATAGAAGGACTCATAGCGGAAAACCGGCTAATTGTTGTCAATAAGGAGGGCAACCCACCTACTTATGTGGGTAGATGGGGGGCCAACAGTAACATAGACATTACAATGGTTAACCAGGTGGCGAATGACAGGATTAGTGGTTGGAGAGTTCTAGAGTTTGAAACAGCCAGTGATCATAACTTGATTGAGTTCGAATACAACTGGGAACTGAGAGAGGAGTATGGAGAGCGCCCCTATCCCTATGGAGAGCGCAGGGGAAGAGGAGATGCGTTTAGGAAGTATGATATGGCTAGGGCAGATTGGAACAAATTCAGAGAGAAGCTGGAAAGGTTAGAGGTAACCAGAAATGGGGATGATGTTAATGTTAAGACCCGTGAGCTGACTCGGATGATACAGGAGGCCATGAGGAAGTCCATACCGACGATTGTGGATAAGCCGAAAATGGGCAATAAGGCATGGAACAGGGGATTGGAGATCCAGAGGAGTCAGGCAAGGTTGGCTAGGAAGAGTTACCAAAGATGCAGGGAACCGGCAGATAGGGTTTTTCTGCTTTATATATACAGAGCAAAGAAAAAGGATTTCGAGGATAGTCTGAGGGAGGTAAAGATGGCAAGCTGGGAGAGTTTTGTGCGGGAGGAACTATGGACAAATCCTTGGGGAATCCCGTACAAAATAGCAGCCGGGAAGATTAAGCCTCTGAGAGCTATATCTACACTAAGAAGAAGTGATGGGAATTTTACGAAAGGATGGGAGGAGACAGCGGAGGTCCTGCTGGATACTCTCCTTCCGGATGACGACGTCAACACCGATAATGCGGCTCATAGAATAAAGAGAAGGGAATCAGCGAGGGGGTATGTAACGGAAGAGATGGCGGAGGACATTGTAGCCCAGGAAGTGGTAGCTGAAATTGGGAAATTGAAGAGGAAGAAGGCACCGGGCCCTGATGGCATAATGGTGGAAGCTCTGCAAGAGGGGGTGGCTGTTATTGCTCCGCTTCTTGCGGGGCTGTACAATGAATGCCTCAGACAGGGGAGGATACCAAATGCATGGAAGCAAAGCAGAGTGGTAATTCTGAGCAAAGGAGAGGAAAAGGACCCGGCGGATCCTAAATCTTATAGGCCAATCTGCTTGCTGAACGTGTGCGGCAAATTGCAGGAGAGATTGCTGGCAGCCAGATTGCTGAGATGCAGAATGGCGGTGGGTATGTACCAGTCTCAGTATGGGTTCAGGAAGGGTAGGTCCACGGAAGATGCGCTGTCCAGGGCGATGGAGGCGATCGACGGCGAAGATTCGAAATATGTGGCCGGAATTTTCATAGACATTGCAGGAGCGTTCGATAACCTGTGGTGGCCTGCCCTTTTTGAACGCCTAAGGGGGATTGGGTGCCCTAAGAACTTATACGAAAGCTATAAATATTACTGTAGGAACAGGTACGCGACGGTGGAGGGGAAGTGGAAGAAGGTGGAAAAGATACTAACTAAGGGTGGCCCGCAGGGTTCGGTGAGTGGTCCTATATTTTGGGATGTGGCGCTGGAGCCGGGTCTGCAGCTGGTGGAAAATCTTGATGTGACCGTCGCAGTGGTGGCTTTTGCTGATGACATTCTCTTGGTAACCAAAGGGAAGTCGAAATTAGAGCTCCAAAATAAGGCCAACAGTGTGCTCAAATGCTTTAATGACTGGTTCAGAGGGGTGAAGTTGTACTTTCGGCAACCAAGACCAAATACATGGTGTTTAAAGGAGGATTTGGAGGTCGTGACCCCACGGTGAGAGTGGAAGGGAGGAGGATCAATAGGGTAAAGACATATAGGTATTTGGGTATAACACTGGATGAAAAGAGGAATTT
Source organism: Timema cristinae (assembly GCA_039000515.1). Taxonomy (NCBI): domain Eukaryota; kingdom Metazoa; phylum Arthropoda; class Insecta; order Phasmatodea; family Timematidae; genus Timema; species Timema cristinae. Next base: position 94,250 of record JBCFYV010000106.1, read on the forward strand.
TCTTACGCACATAGATCAAGTGGGAGCGAGAGCCACCGCTGTGATGAATAAGATCTACAACATTGGGTAAAACAGGTTCAGGTTACCACTCGGCTTGATAAAGAGATACAATCAGGCACTATTGCTTGCAATAATGGAATACGGTGCTAGCGTTTGGGCTCATAGGCTGAAGAGTGAGAAGCAAAGGAATAAAGTGTTGAGTGTACAGAGATTGGTGCTGATCAGGCTTACAGGAGCTTACCGGACAGTAGCAACGGATGCGCTGACGGTCATTGTTGGGGAAATCCCCATCGATTTGGCGATAAGAGAAAGGGGTGCGAGATATTGGTTAAGGAAGAGGAAGATGGAAAGAGTAGCGGTGATAACTAGACAGGGTGTCGGTAGGAAGGAAGACATTGGATTGGCGCTGCTAGAAGAATGGCAGGAGAGGTGGGATAACAGTGGAACGGGCAGGAGAGCCCACTCTTACCTAAACAATGTGGTGGAAAGGTTAGGGATGGGTCATTTGCAGCCCTCTCCTGGCCTAATTCACTATCTGTCAGGGAAAGGACCGTACAGGCAGTCCTTGTATGGTCTCGGGTTGGTGGACTCGGAGGTATGCGAATGTGGAGAGGTGGCGACACCTGATCACATTGTATTGGTGTGCCCCAGGTATGATGATGCAAGGTGGGAACATCAGCTTCACATACAGGGGGAGCTGGTGGGGACAGTCCTGAGAGATAAAGTAAAATGGGAACATCTGGATGCCATAGCCAGGAAGATATCAGAGATTGAGAAAAACAAATATATAGAGGGTCTGCAAGAGGGAAGAAGGGGGATCGGAGGGCGGATAGTGGAGGAAGATGAACAAGAAGAAGATCTTAGGGTGATGGATGGGGACTGGAGTGATGGAGGGACGGGTAGTGATGCGTGGGATGAGGACTGAGCAAGAATGGTGAGGTGGTGGCGTGATAACACAAGTCGTGAGGGGTTACTAAATTATAAGGATGAAGAGAAAGTGACACTGAGTGAAGTGACGAAGACATACCGAAGACCAGTTAGGGTAAAACCAGCTGTGAATACCGCTATGTGAGAAGTCACTAAATTATAAGGATGAAGAGGAAATAGCACTGAGTGAGGAGACGAAGACATACCGAAGACCAGTCAGGTGTAAACCCAGCTGTGAATACCGGTATGTGGAGATGCCTCTTTCATCAGATGTTATGAGGACAATGTACAGGGAAGGTGGGTTGAAGGAGTAGCGTAAGTATAGTCTTAGTTTTAGTTTAGGTTAGATGCACAAAGTGGTTTGCTAGAGGTAGGTTGGATGCTACATCCAATAGGGCGCCTCCCAGGTGGCGGATAGGGGAATGCTCATCACCGTCACTGAGAGTCATGGCTCTGCAAACATCGTCCCAGGCGGTCGTGGCATTAAGTGACGGTGAAGGGTACCGGGGAAATAAAATACCCGGGGCGGACCAGTAGCGAAGATCAGCGAAGAGGACCATAGCATATTGTTAATTACCATGTTTATTTTAGTATGTAGTTAAAATGGAATTGTAAAATACGTGGGAGGAATATATTGATTTCGAATGATCCAAGGGCTTGGTGTAAAAATATAAGGTACCAGGCCGATAGATGAAAGGCTGGTAAATAAAAAAAGATATAAAAAAAATGTCCCTATCTATCCTGAACGTCTGTGGGAAATTGCAAGAGAGGATCTTAGGGAACAGGTTGCTGAGGCACAGAATGGGGGTGGGGATGAACCCTAACCAATTTGGCTTTAGAAGGGGAAGGTCGGCGGAGGATGCGCTGTCGAGGGCTATGGAAGTGATAGATCAGGAAAGAGCTAAGTATGTCGCAGGTATTTTTATAGACATAGCTGGAGCTTTCGACAACCTCTGGTGGCCTTCCCTTTTTGAGGACCTCAGAAGAATGGGTTGCCCAGGAAATTTGTATAAAAGCTACAAGGATTATTGCAAAATCGGTATGCGACGATTGAAGGGGGTTGGAAGAAAGTGGAGAAGAGACTGACCAAAGGATGCCCGCAAGGGTCAGTGAGCGGGCCCATCTTCTGGGATATCGCGTTGGAGCAAGGATTGTATGAGCTGGAAAATCTCGAGGAAACAATAGCGGTAGTGGCCTTTGCAGATGATGTACTCATAATTGTAAACGGGAAATCAAGGATTGAGCTGCAAAACAATGCCAATAGAGTTCTAGGTAAATTTAAAAGTTGGTGTAGAAGCGTGAAATTGGAGTTGTCGATAAATAAAACCAAGTATGTGCTCTTCAAAGGGAACGTTGGGGAGAGAGGACCTCTGATTAGAGTGGTGGGAAGACGGGTAGAGAGGGTGAAGGCATATAGGTATCTTGGAATTACCATGGATGAGAGGAGGAGTTTTGCGGAACACATTGATCAGGTGGGTGCAAGGGATACTACTGTTATGAATAAGATCATAAACATTGGCCAAAATAGGTTTAAGTTGCCCTTGAAGGTAATCAAAACTTATAACCAGATGTTGATGGGAGCGATTATGGGCTATGGAGCGAGTGTGTGGGCGCATCGGCTCAATTATGGGAAACATCGGAAGGCTGTACTAAGTGTGCAGAGGAATGGGCTGTTGAGATTGACAGGAGCATATAGAACAACCTCCACGGATGAGCTCACTGTAATCCTCGGAGAGATTCCCATGGACTTGACAATAAAAGAGAGAGCAGCGAGGTTTTGGTTGAGGAAGGGGAACTTGGCAAAGGTGGCTGACCTAACAGGACTGGATGTAAATTCTAGGGCAGAAATAAGTGTGGCCCTGTTGAATGAATGGCAAAGAAGGTGGGATGAAAGTACGACGGGAAGGAGGACGCATGCATACCTGGGGAACGTGGTAGAAAGGATGCATATGGCCCATCTTCAACCGTCGGCTGGGCTGATACACTACTTGTCCGGGAAAGGCCCGTACAAGGAGTCCTTGATGCGTCACGGGCTAGCGGATACGGACAGGTGTGAGTGTGGAGAGGTGGCTTCCCCTGACCACGTGGTATTGGAATGCCCAAGATACGATGTAGTAAGGTTGGAACATCAGGAGTATATCCAAGGAGAGTTAGTAGGTAACGTGATAAGGGATAGAGAAAAATGGAAATACTTGGATGCAATTGCAGAAGGTATATCCAAGTGGGAGAGAGATAAATACGTGGAGGAGTTGAAGGAAGACAGAAGAGCCGAGGGAGGAAGAAGGGAAGAAGACGGAGGAAGTGGGCAAGATGGAAGAGAGGACCGAGAGGAAGAGGATGAAGAGAAGGAAGAAGAGGGGAGGAGGATGAAGACATGCACTGAAAAGTGTCGACGCGAAGTAGGGAATAGAGGGATGTGGGAGGGAGTGTACTGGCAGATACCAAAGGAAGACCAGTGAGAGGAGGGCACTTGGAGGCCAGCTGCGTGGAAACGCAACTGATGTGACCAGTGAGCTGCCTCCCGCTGGAATGAAGTAAGGGTGAGGAATATGGGAAAGTGGAAGAAGAAGAGTAGATAAGAAGAGGGTAAGACTGTAAAGAGGGTATCTGGGAGGTACAAGATTTGGTAGATTAGTTAAGGGGTAATAATTAGTAGTAGTAGGGGATAGGGTGTAGTGCTGCAGTGGAATGCTAGAGTAGTTGGTTGGCTACGACCAATAGGGAACCTCCCCAGGTGGCGGATAGGGGGATGCTCGTCGCCGTCACCAAGAACCACGTCAGTGGAGCTAGGTGGTGGCAAAGGGTACCGGGGAAATAAAATACCCGGGGCGGACCATGTAGTGAAGAACTAGTTGGATATAGCACGCTGTAAATTACCAGGGATATAAGGGAGTATGGAACAAAATAATAAGAATGGATAATAAGAAAAAGGAAAATGAACCTGGATTAAATATAAGGTGCCAGGTTTTAGAATACCAGGATGGTAAAAAAAAAAAAAAAAAAAAAAAAAAAAAAAAAGTCCCTATCTATCTGCGACCTAACAGGACCGGTCGGGAGCGGACGTGTTCGGAGAAGCTCCCGGAAACAACATCGTAAAACCGGTTAAAATTATAGTGCGGAAGAAAAGTTTGTATACAGATTGTTCAGTAGGAAGTGCAGAAGGCAGTGGAAGTGAAATTTTTAAAATCGGATTGGTACTTTGGAAGTTGTGACCGTGTGAGTGGTTAGTGGTGAAGGAGGGTGAATTTTGGAATTTTAAAAAGAGTTAGAGAAAGAGGGCGAAAAATCAAGAAAAGTGTTTTAGAAAGAGTCAAAATCGGACCAAAATTGGCCGAGTTATAAAGGATCTAAGTTGGGGTGAATCGGGGTCAAGTGTGGCACGTGCCGGCCAAGTAGTTATCGGGACCTCTCGGTACACTTGGACCAAAAGTAGTCTGTAGGACCGCTGGGAACAAAATTTCAAAACGTCATAACTTTTGAAACTTAAAAGGTTACAACCTCTAGACAACACGAAAAGGCGTAAAATTTAAAGATCTGCCAGTTCCAGTGGCGTAAGGTAGGAAAATCAAAAAGGGGAATTTTCAAGAAAAGCGGGTTTTTGAGAGGAAATAGGGTAGATAAGGGGCCCTGTATGCTTTCAAAGACCAGTAAAGGCAAAGCACTAGCATCCTAAAGTGGCGTAACCGCGGAAAAGTGGAAAAAGAGGGTAAACTGTGATTTCTAGATTTCGCCTTAATTGGATTCGGAACTGGGTCTGGAGTGTTCCTGAGGGTCAAAGATACCAGGTCGGTCTTCAGTGGCGGCTTGGGATGCTTGGGGAAAGCTAACTTCAACCAAGCATTATGAATAAGGAACCACGCAATCGGAAGCCGGTGAGCTACTGGGTCAGCTCGGATTCCGGAGACTCGGACGGGGGAACAAAGGGAAGGAAACAGCGGCCGGACCCAGGGATGGAAAGGGTTGAAAGGACCAAGAAAGTGGAGGCAGGGAGCAGCTCGGATTCAGAGGGCTTGGGGAGTGGGGTGCTGCAGTACGAGGACTTCGAGGAAAGGAGGAAGAAACATGGGGGAATAATACACGCTTTGACGCCAGAGCAGAGGGCAGCAGAGAGAGCTTCGTTCAGAAAGGCCCTGGAAGCGGCTGTGGAGGAAGATGAGGACGTAGGGTTGGGGAAGGAAGAAAGGGGCAAAGGGAAGAAGACGGAGGAGGAATGGAGAAGCGTAGAGAAGGGGGAAAGGAAGAGAGAGAGAGAAGGGAGGCCGGAGAAGGGGAAAGGAAGGAAGCGGGAGAGGTGAATCAACCAAAAGAGCTAGTCGCAGAACGAGAAGAGAGAGAAAAAGAGGAAGGAAAGGTACAGGGGGAGGTAGAGAAACATGCAGGGAGGATTATCTGCGATCCAATGGCGCTAGCGAAGGAGATTGAGAGGTTTTACGCCAAGTTGCAGGAAAAGAAAGTCAACGTGACTCAAGTTATGATGGTAAGGGAAAAGTTTTTGGACCTGTTGCTGACGCTAAGTAACAAGCACGGTCAGGTCCAACAGTTGGAGATGGAGAACGAGAGACTAAGGAAAGAGCTGAATGAGATGGCGAGTGGCGGCATCCAGGGAGCCAGAAGGCCGACGTTTACAGAGATCGCGGCAGCGGGACCCTCAACGAGTGCTTCGGTGGGCCCAATAGCCAAGTTGGCCCCGGCCCAGAGGATTGAGCGGGAGACGTTGGGGAAGCCGTCGAAGATCTTCATCACGTCGAGCGGAGGGGAGGACTCTAAACGAATCCAAGAGAAGGTAATGTCGGTGATAGATCCTACTAAGGACGGTATCCGCATTAGGTCCATTCGCCCAGCAGGGAAATCAGTAGTGGTGGAGGCGGAGACGAATACAGATACGGATAAGGTAAGAAGGGGTCTCCAGGCGCATGAGAGTCTCAAGTGCGAAGAGCCCATAAGAAGGAGGCCTCTGGTGACGGTTTTTGACGTGCCAGCGGACATGAAGGAGGAGGAGGTAGTGGAGGCAATATACCGACAAAATTTGGAGGGCAAGATAGACAAGGACAAGTACTTGGAGGGATTCGTACCCCGATTCAGGACAGGAAGGAGGGAAAGAAGGGTGACGAACTATGTCGTGGAAGTATCACCCGAGGTAAGAAGGTTAATTGTGGACGGGAGGGTGTATATAAGATTTGTGTGTGTCTCGGTAAAAGATTACCTGGTGATAACCAAATGCCATAGGTGTATGGATTTGGGGCACTGGGTAAGGTTCTGCCCGAAGAAGGAATCTTGCTGTGGGAGTTGTGGACAGGTCGGGCACGAGATGAGGGATTGCAAAGAAAAGGGGAAGGTATGCATCCCGTGCAAGAGCAGGGGGAAAGATAAGTGTAAATATCCGAACGCAAAGGAGTGCCCCACTTACCAACTCCTCCTAAGTAGACAGGTACAAGACACTCAATATGACTGAGGACATTAAGGAACTAATCAAGATACTGACAAAAATACTGACTAGACTTACCACATACGACGAAAAAAGTGGGGGGGGAATAGGGCCTGGAAGCGAAGGTGGGAGTAAGGCAAGGAAGAGAAACTCTCCCTCAAGAGAGAGGAGGAAAAGAATGAGGGCGACTGCCTACAGAGAAGGTGGAGGAAGGGCCAGGGAACAGGGAAAGGAGAGGAAGGGGAAGGAGCAATCATTGGGTGTGGTGAAGGAAGAGGTGAGGATTACTGGGGGGCGAGGAGATGAACCTGAAAGGGAAGAGAAGAGAGCCAGTAGGGACGAAAAGATGGAGGGGGTTATGCTACCTCATGAGGAAGGGGAAAAGCTAAAGGGAGGAATCAGGGGAGAGGATAAAGAAGGGGAGGATACTGGAGATGAGAATAAGGAGAAAGCAACCGATAAAGAACACTCAGGAGATGAAAGGGAGAATAGCAAGAGAAAGAGGGGAGGAAAGGAAAAGGATAAAGAGAAGGAAGAAAGTATTAAGATCTAAAGGAAAAGGTGGAAAATGGAAAGATTAAAATTCTGGGTCAAGGGTCATGTTGTGATGGGAGGGAAAGAAATTACAGAGAGAGAGGAGAAAAAGGGGGTAGGGAAAGGGGTATTGGAGGCTGAGCGGGAGGATAAAGGTGGCGAAAAAGAGGTAGGTGAGACACAGGAAGAGCAAGGGAAGCAGGAAGAAGGGAAAAGCGAGAGGGATGGCCAGCCGGAGCAAATATCGCCTAGCCAGATATATAACAACTTCGAGGAGGTCCTCCAACTGTCAAGGTTGGAGGAGCATCAAACTCTGCAATTGGCGATGAGGCATATTGTGAGGGTTGGCCACGAAAGAGGTGCATCCATCGCATTTCCAAAGCCAGAGGCTATAGATCGGATCCAGCTGAGGGCAGGTAACCTTCCGACGGAGGTCGAGCCGCTTCTTGAAAGGGTAAGGAGAGTGTTTGAAAGAAGGAAGGAGGTATTAGATATGGAGGAAATATATAAGCACTTCGTTAAAGCGTATGACCCGAAGGAGGTGTGGCCGAAATGCCATGTCTTCACACACCATCCCTAATGGGTGAGAAAAACCTGAGAGTAAAGATTGGACAACTGAACGCTATGCGAAGTGCCGCGGTGATGGATGAAGTAAAGGTAGTGGTAGAGGAGCTTGGTCTAGATATCGTATGCCTCCAAGAACCGTATATGACGAGGGGTGGCAGCATTGTTAACTCCCAGTTACCGCTAAGGGCGAGAGTTGTGAGTGGAGGTGAACGATCGATGAGCATCATAGTGGTGATGAATGAAGCGGTCACAATAACAAAGATAGGTCAGCATTGTAACGACAAGGTCACTTGTGTTGAAGTAAGAGCGAACACAGGAGAGTTCATCCTCGTCAATATGTATTTCCAGTACAGGGAGACGATAGAGCCTTACTTAGAACAACTGGAGCAGATATTGGGTACGTTCAGGGGGAAACCTGTGGTGGTGGTGGTGGTGGCGGATGCGAACGCGAGATCACCTCTGTGGTACAGCGACGACATAAGAAGAGCAGATGGAAAGAGGGGTGGATGGAGAGCTTACGGAAGAGGGGAGAAGATGGTCGAGATGATCGAAGCGAACCGATTAGAGGTGATGAACGTGTTCGGTAATCCGCCGACCTATGGGGGACACACTGGAACTAAATCCAATATTGATGTAACACTCTGTAATTAGGAGGCTGCGGGCATGATCTCTGACTGGAAGGTACTGGACGGGGTGACTGTGAGTGACCACAACCTGATAACATTTGAAGTGGATGGAGGAAAGACGGCCAGAGAAGTAAGAACCAAAGTAAGATATAATTTAAGAAAGGCTGACTGGGACAAACTCAGAAGGGAATTGGTCATGCCAGAACCTATCGAGAGAGGTGGTAATAACAATCAAAAGGCAAAGGAGCTAACTAAGGCGATTCAGAATGCCATTAGAGCTGCTATCCCAGTATCTAAAAGGTCGGTGAGGAGGGAAAATGGGTTCTGGAACGAGAGATTAAATTGGTATCGTGGAGTTGCGAGAAGGGCTCGGCGAAGGTACCAAGCGGAAGTGGATCCGGCGAGCAAAATGTGGCTATTGGACATATACAGAAGAAGGAAGGAAGAATACTTGTCGGCATTGGCCTTGGCGAAGAGGGATAGCTGGGAGAATTACGTCCAGGAAGAATTAAGAACAAATGCCTGGGGAATACCGTTTCAGATGGCGACTGGAAAAGTAAGTCCCCCAGCTATGTTCTCGACGCTAAGGAGACCAGAGGGGGGGATGACGACAGGGTGGTTAGAGTCAGCAAGGTTGCTGATGGACACCTTGCTTCCAGACGACGATGGACAGGATGACGAGGAAAAAATGGTACTGCGGAAAGAGATGGACGAAAGATATGACAACTTAGCGAGGGTGGCTCCAGCGACCCAGGGGGACATCATCAGGAACATAGCTGAAATGAAGAGGAAGAAGGCACCTGGGCCCGATGGTATTAGGGTCGAGGTGCTGCAGGAAATCAGGGAGCAGATAGCGCCCTTTCTCGCCGGGCTGTTGAACGAGTGCACCACTCATGGGAGGGTCCCCAACGTGTGGAAACAGAGTGAGGTAGTCGTTCTCAGTAAGGGGGATGAGAGGGATCTGCGAGTCCCGAAATCATACAGGCCCATTTGCTTGCTGAACGTGTGTGGCAAGCTGCAAGAAAAAATACTATGCGAGAAGTTGACAGCGCACAGGAAGGAGGTAGGCATGCATGGGCAGCAGTATGGTTTTAGGAGGGGCAGATCGACAGGGGACGCTATTTGTGAGGCTATGCGACTGATGGACGGGTGCAAAGGGAAGTATGTAGTGGGGATGTTCGTGGACATATCAGGGGCGTTCGACAATCTATGGTGGCCAGCACTTTTTGAAAGGCTTAGGAAAATGCGATGCCCGGGTGATCTCTACAGAGTCCTTCGGGACTACTGTAGGGATAGATATGCGACCCTGAGATGTCCGGGAACGACAGTTGACAAGAGACTAACAAAAGGGTGTCCCCAGGGGTCGGTCTGTGGGCCGATCTTTTGGGACATAGGGCTGGAACCTGGACTGTTGGAGCTAGAGTCCCTACCTGGAACGGCGGGAGTGGTCGCCTTTGCGGACGATTTGCTGATAATAGCGGAGGCTGGGACAAGACTGGAGCTAGAGACCAGGAGTGGAGCCGTGTTAGCAGGGCTAAGCTCCTGGTGTAGGCGTGTAAAATTGTGCCTGGCGCCAGCAAAGACGACGTATGTGCTGTTCAGGGGGGTGCTACACAGAGACCCGATACTTAGGATTGACGGTGAGAGTATAAGACGGAGTTAAAACACGAGGTACCTGGGGGTCACGCTGGATGAGAAGAGGAACTTCATACCCCACCTGGAGAATGCTTGCAGCAGAGGACTCAGAATAATGAATAAGATAATAAATATTGGGACTAGGAGATTCAAAATCCCAATGAAATGTGTACAGATATATCATCAAGCTCTGCTAGTATCCGTTGTGAGTAATGGAGCCAGTGTATGGGCTCATAAACTGAGGCAAGTCGTACCAAAGAGAAAGGTGAGGAGCATTCAGAGGGGGGTGCTGCTCAGGTTATCGGGCGCATATAGAACTGTGGCGACACACTCGTTGAGCGTGGCCTTAGGGATATGGCCTCTGGACTTGGAGATAAGACGAAGAGCAGCCCTGTATTGGTTGAAGAAGGGGGAAGGTGGCAAGGTAGAAGGACTTACAAGGGAGAGAGTGACGACGAAGGGGGAGATCCGGGAGGCACTCCTGGATGAGTGGCAAGATGATTGGAATAGAAGTGACACTGGTAGGAGGGTCTATCGGATCTTATCTAGCGTCAGAGAGCGACTAATGATGAGACATTTTCAACCATCACGTGGCATGCTGCACTTCCTAACGGGGCATGGCCCGTACAGGGCCACTCTTCACAGACTGGGACTTGCAGAGACGGACAGATATTATTGTGGGGAGGAGGCGACACCTGAACACGTCGTATTGCAGTGTGTCCTGTCGGCGGATTTAAGAACATGGCTGCAGGTGCCAATACAAGCGGGAGCAATATTTAACATAGTGCGGGATGCGGACAGGTGGTGCTTCCTTGACAAAATAGCAGACAATGTATCAGAAAGAGATAGGGAGACTTACGTGAGAGAACGGCAAGCAGGACAAAGACTAGGGAGACTGGAGGAGGACTTGGATGCGACGATGAGGGAAATGACAGGGGTGGACTCGAGTAGTGAAGATGAGACAGACGAAGACAACAGACTGGACAACTGGGGGGCAAAGTAAGATGGGGACAGAGAAGATGGGGTTAAGGAGGGTAGGTTGAGGGAATGGATGGGGGGCTGGTAGAATGGACCGAAGCGGCTACCGGAAATCCGGAGCGCCAACTGAGGGGAACCCTCGCTGGATGCCAGTAGTGCAAATTGCTGGAGTACCAGTGGGGGTTGCGATATCAGTTGGGCAGTAGGAGGCTAGAAGGAAACAACGGAGACTTCCCCCGCTCGAGAGTTCTTCATCTTTGGAGACAGAGAAGGAAGATGGCAACGGAAGGAAGTCTGGGTGGACGGCGTCTTCCTCGCGTCCAGGGAAGAGTCGCTCAAGAGTAGAAGAGGGACAGCCCAGAAGAGTAGGTTAAGCTAGTATATAAGAGACAGTAGAAATTTGTAATCTTAGATGTAAGTTAGTATTAGGTCCATAGGCAGTGGTTCCGAGATAAAGTAGGCGGAGCGAAATCTCCGATAGGGCGACTCCCCAGGTGGCGGATAGGGGGATGCTCGTCACCGTCTCCTGGAGCCGAGGCCCTGGAAACATGATCACAGGCGGTCGCGGAGACAGGAGAGGGCGAAGAGTACCGGGGCAGAGTTGCCCGGGGCGGACCAACTAGTAAACTAGGGGGTAGTAAGATATGGTCAATAAAAAAATAAATGTCCCTATCTATGGGGTATGGAATGGAGCAGAGGAGCAGGAAGAGAGATACCATATTGTCCTGAGAAGGACAATAATAAAGGTAATGACTGATCACAAGGAAGCACGGTATAAGGTAAAAGACCTAGAATTCCTGTGGCTAGGGAACATAATGGAGAAGTTTGATGAATGGGAGGATGTCAGGAAAGAATTTGGGGTAAACGTATTTGCATCAAGGGATCCGCCATATAGATGTAGGAGTAATGTGACAGGTGAGTTACTAGTAACAGCCTACGCATTGGACGGAAATGCCTGGCCGGGAAATGAATTTTGGGATGGACATCTGGGGTCGACGGGGGATTCGGCAGCTGCGGCCTCAACACTCATCTCACAGATTCATAATCCGGCACTAAATAAAAACCTGAGGGCAAGTAAGAGGAGAGTCGTGGGATTGTTAGGGAGGGAAATGGAGGAGAAAGACGAGGAAGATAAAGAAGGGAGGGTGAATGCGGTACACCTTGAGGATAACCTGGAGAATGTAGAAGGGATAATCTCTGATGGCAAAAGGGAGGAGAGCGAAGGGAAGTGGAGTAGGAGGCTACCAAAGGTGATAGGAAAATGGACAAGTAAGGCGAAGAAAAAAAGAAGAGAGGAAGAGGTGAAGATGGAAAAGAAAATGATAAGAGAAGGAACCAGTGGGAAATGGGTAAAGTGGGTGAGAGGCCCAGTATTGGAGGCGGAAGGAGGGTATGAAGGTAAGATAGTGGGGCAAATAGACAGAGATAGGGGAGAGGAAAATGGAGAGAACGAAGAAACCTTAGAAGTAGTAGGAAGGAGGTCAAAAGAAGAGGGGGTGAGGTCCTTAGGAAGGAGGGTGTCAACTGGGAGGAGATGCTAAAGCTGTCATGGTTGGAGGAGGCGATGTATCTGCAGGCGGCTTTGAGGCAAATAGTAAGAACGGGCCACAAGGACGGGCGTGGGATAGCCTTCCCGGTTGCTGAGCTAGTGGACAGGGTGCAGCTAAGGGCGGCTAATCTACCAACGGAGGTGGAGGAGTCGGAGAAGTTATTAAGAAGGATGGTGGAAAGAAGAGGGGAGCATTTTGAACTGGAGGCCATATATAACAACCTCGTTAAGGCTCATGGGAGGGTGAGCTTTAACGCTAGGGAGCCATGGCCCGGTTGCTAAGTCTTCACGCATCATCCATGACAGACGGCAACTATGTGATTAGAATTGGGCATATCAATGCGGCGAGAAGTGCCATGGTCCTCCACGAGGTGAGGAAGTCGGCCGAGGAAAGGAACCTAGACATATTGTGTTTACAGGAACCGTACACCCAGGAAGGAAGAGTTCCGCATATGCCGGCGACAGCCAACATCATATGTACGGGAAAGAAGCCAATGAGCGCAGTGGTAGTGGTAAACCGGGGTATACTGGTAACCAAAATAAACCAGTACTGTGACGAGCACACGACTTGTGTAGAGCTCGGGACAGAAGCTGGGAGGATGGTGGTTGCAAACATGTATTTTCAATTCAGACATCAAATAGATCCGTACCTAGACAGATTAGAGGAAATCGTGAGAGCTTTCCAGGACACCCCGTTGGTGGTCGTAGCAGATGTAAACGCTCGCTCGCCGCTGTGGTACAGTAACAAGTGGATACGCGCATATAGAAGAGATAGAAATCCTCGGCCTGATGAACGAGGAAGGGCACTGGAGGATTTGATTGCGGTGAACGAGCTGATAGTTGCGAATAGAGAAAACAACCCACCAACATATGTGGGAAGATGGGGGGCAAACATGAATATTGACGTTACAACAGTAAATAGGAAAGCGATAAAGGGGATCGCTAATTGGAAAGTTTTAGGGTTAGAGACGTCCAGTGATCATAATATGATCACTTTTGAATATAGGCAAGATGGAGAACAAGAGAGGAATGAGGAGATGCCGGAATGGCGTGAGGAAGGGGATAGGGAAGCGAAGAGGGAGAAAAGGAAATATGATATGAAGAGGGCAGATTGGGACAGGTACAGGGGAAAATTGGTTAACCTGGAGATAACAAAGGAGGGAGATGATGTCAACAGGAAGGCCAGGGAACTAACCAGGATGATTCAGGAGGCGATGCGGCAGTCTGTACCACTTGTGATGAATAGACCGAGAATTGGAAATAGACCCTGGAATAACCGACTTGAGCAAATGAGGAGTACCAGAAGAGCGAGGAGGAACTATCAAAGAAGTAGAGGGCCTGAGGAAAGGATTCATCTGTTGAACGAATATAGAGAGAGAAAGAGGGAGTTTGAAGAGGGGATGAGAGAAACTAAGAGAGCGAGCAGGAGGCATATGTCAAAGAGGAGTTGAGAACAAATCCATGGGGAGTCCCGTACAAGATTGCGGCGGGGAAACTAAGACCACCAACGTCAATATCTACGTTGAGGAAAGAGAATGGAATGGGGTTCACGAAGGGCTGGGAGGAGTCGGCTAGCTTGTTGTTGGAGACGCTTCTCCCAGATGATAGTGTACAGACAGATAATGCGGAGCAGAGAAGAAAGAGGTGGGAGCTTGGTCGGGTATACGAGGAGGAGGGAATGGCTGACGAAATTGGGACTCTTGAGGTAGAAATGGAGATCGCCAAGCTTAAGAAAAGAAAAGCACCTGGACCGGATGGGGTGATGAATGAGGCGTTGCGGGAGGGAGCGACGATCTTGGCACCGATAATTGCGGGGTTATTTAATGAGTGTTTGAGGCAAGGTAAGGTACCAGACATCTGGAAGCAGAGTACCGTAGTGATCTTGGGGAAAGGTGAGGATAAGGATCCGGTGGAGCCCAAGTCCTATAGGCCGATCTGTCTCCTGAACGTCTGTGGGAAGTTACAAGAGAAGATACTAGCAGCCAAGTTGCATAGGCACAGAATGGAGGTGGGGATGAATCCAAACCAATATGGGTTCAGGAAGGGAAGGTCAACGGAGGATGCACTGTCAAGGGCAATGGAAGTAATAGATCAAGAGGAAGCAAAGTATGTGGCAGGAATTTTTATAGATGTAGCCGGAGCCTTTGACAACCTCTGGTGGCCTTCTCTTTTCGAGGAACTCAGGAGGATGAAATGCCCAAGGAATTAGTATAAGAGTTATAAAGATTATTGCACGAATAGGTATGCGACTATTGAGGGCGGATGGAGGAAATTAGAGAAGAGGCTGACAAAGGGGTGCCCGCAAGGCTCTGTGAGCGGACCTATATTCTGGGACATCATGTTGGAGCGAGGATTATTAGAGGTGGAAAACTCAGAGGAAACGGTGGCAGTAGTGGCTTTTGCGGACGACATTCTAATAATTGTAAAAGGAAAATCTAGGATTGAGATGCAGAACAATGCAAATGGAGCTTTAAGAAAATTTAACAGTTGGTGTAAAAGTGTAAAATTGGAACTCTCATTGGGCAAAACAAAATATATGATCTTTAAAGGAAACGTAGGTGAGAGAGGACCTATAGTCAAAGTAGAGGGAAGAAAAATAAATAGGGTGAAGACTTATAGGTATCTCGGAATAACGATGGATGAGAAAAGATATTTTGCAGTGCATATAGAACAAATTGGAGCAAGGGCCACTGCTGTCATGAATAAGATCATCAATATCGGACAAAATAGGTTTAGGTTGCCCTTGAAGGTAATTAAGATCTATAGCCAAGCATTGATGGGGGCCATTATGGGGTATGGAGCGAGCGTGTGGGCACATCGTCTGAACAATGGAACACGTCGGAGGACTGTATTGAGCATACAGAGGAGTGTGTTATTGAGGCTGACAGGGGCCTATAGAACAACGGCTACGGACGCGCTCACGGTCATCCTCGGTGAGGTCCCCATGGACCTGGTTATAACGGAGAGGGCAGCGCGGTATTGGCTGAGGAAGGGAAACCTAGAAAGGGTGGCTGACCTCACAGGGCCGGGAGTAGCATCAAAGAAGGAAATAAGTGTAGCCTTGCTAAATTTCTGGCAAAGAAGATGGGACGAGAGCACGACGGGAAGAAGGACTCATGCGTACCTGGGCAATGTTATTGAGAGGTTGGGGATGAACCATTTTCGGCCGTCTGCGGGCCTGATACATTACCTCTCTGGAAAGGGTCCATACAAGGAATCTTTGAAGCGACATGGCTTGGTTGAGACGGACAGATGTGACTGTGGAGAGGTGGCGACTCCAGACCATATCGTCTTGGAGTGCCCACAGTACTTGGATATAAGGCTAGAACATCAAGTGCACATACAAGGAGAACTGGTAGGAAATGTAATAAGAGACAAGGAAAAATGGAAATATTTAGATGAAATAGCTGAAGGAATCACGAAAAGGGAGAGGGATCGTTACCTGGCAGAGTTAAAGGAAGCTAGGAGAGCCATGGGGGGAAGGAGGGGTGAAGATGGGGGAGTCCAGCAGCCCGGAAGACGAGAGCAAGAGGATGAAGTGGAAGATGAGAGTGAAGAAAGTGAAGAGAGTGAAGAGATGGACTAAAAAGTGAGGTGGAGCGTGAGTTAAGCAGAAGGAAGGTGGTGGAAGGGAAGAGTACTTTACAGATACCAGCAGTATCCCAGTGAAAGGGAGACAACTGGAAGCCAGCTGCGTGGGAACGCAACTGATGTAACCAGGGGAAGAACCCTGCGCTGGAGATAGGGAAGGAGGAAGACCAAAGGACGAGATGAAGAACAATAAACAAGAAGAGGAACAAATAACAAGATGGTGTCTGGAAGGAAATAAGGAGTGGACTGTAGAATCTAGGGATTTCATAGTTAGGGGAGGGGGTATAAGTTAGGATAGTTTAGTTATAGGGTAAGGAAGGTGCTGCAGTGGAACGCTAGAGTAGGATGGTTAGCTACGACCAATAGGGCGCCTCCCCAGGTGGCGGATAGGGGGATGCTCGTCGCCGTCACCAGGAACCACTTTGTGGAGCTAGGTGGCGGCGAAGGGTACCGGGGAAATAAAATACCCGGGGCGGACCATGTAGTGAAGATTGAGGATATAGCACGTTGTTAATTACCAAGGAGATAAGAATATAATGGATAATATAAGGAAAATTGGCAAAAGAGTAAAGAGAGAAGGATGAAGAGCCTGGATTAAATATAAGGAGCCAGGTTATAAAGATACCAGGATGGTAAATAAAAAAAAAAGTCCCTATCTAAACATCTATGTAAACATCTTGGAGAGCAAAGGGGTGAAAGTGATCTCAACCAGACGAGCGCCCTACCTAATACTGGGAAAAGGAGAGCATTATCTGGTGACGACATATGCGTGGGATGGGAACAGCTGGCCGGGGAATGAGTTTTGGGATGGAAGGTTTGGGTCCACCGGAGATTCGGCGGCCGCGTCTTCCACCCTGATATCTCAGGTGCACAACCCGGCGATAAACCCACATGTGTTAAGAAATGTGCGAGTGGTGTGTGAGGATTCCCGCATGGCAATACTGGAAAAGGATGCTATACACCCTTTGAAGGAGAGAGGAGGACCTCGAGGAGGAGGTGGCCAAAGTCTCCTCAACAACAATAACAGAAGACCTGAAGGAAAGGTGAAAGAGATGGAACATCCAACGGATGAAGTTTTGGGTGAAGGGACCGGTGGTGATGAACGGGAAGGAAATTAAGAACAAAGGAAAGGGGGTAAAAGAGGGAGGTCAAGAAGAGGAAGGAAAAGTAGGCACCTCGGCGGGGGGGGGAGTGGGGGGGAGGAAGAAAAGAGACATGAAGCGGAGGAGCCGGCGCTGGTGGGAGAAATAGAGGTGGAGAAGGAAGGTGGTGAGGAGCAAGAATCTAAGAGATTGGCAGGAGAGGGTACGGGTTATAATAATTTTGAGGAGATCCTCCAACTCTCAATGAGGCATGTTGTTAGGACCGGGCATGAGAAGGGCAGAACCATCGCGTTTTGGACACCAGAAGCCCTGGATAGAATCCAGCTAAAGGCGATAAACCTCCCAACGGAATGTCAACCACTCCTTGAGAAGATAGGGAAGGTGTTTGATAGAAGAAGAGAAACGATGGATACGGAGGAATGGTATAAACATTTTGTCTAGGCAAACGGTCGCGTAGCAATCGACTCGAAGGAGGCTTGGCACAAGTGTTATGTATTTACTCATAATCCCTGATGGGAAAGAAAATTAAGAAAATCAGAATTGGGCAGTTGAACGCTATGCGGAGCGTGGCCGTGATGGATGAGATCAGGAGAGTGGTTGGAGAACTTAACATAGATATAATGTGCCTCCAAGAGCCCTATATTACGAGAGGTGGTAAAATCGTGGGGGCGCAATTACCCCTGGGGGCTAGATCAGTGTATAGTGGAGATAGAGCGATGAGTATTATAATAGTCATGCGCGGGGACCTCACGATAACAAGGGTGGATCAATATTGCCACGAGAAAGTCACTTGAGTGGAAGTAAGATCTAGTACATGCGAGTTTATCCTAGTCAATATGTACTTCCAGTATAGAGAAGAGATAGAACCGTACCTAGAACAGCTAGAATATATAGTAGATACCTTTAGGGGAAGGCCGCTTGTAGTGGTAGCGGATGCAAACGCGAGATCACCTCTATGGTTTAGTGATGATTTCAGAAGAGCTGATGGGAAGGTAGGAGGATATAGAGCTTATAAAAGAGGTGAGAAATTGGTGGAGACTATCGAAACTAAGCAACTGGAGGTGATGAACGTGTTTGGGAACCCGCCGACCTATGTGGGAGCTACAGGGGCTAAATCTAATATAGATGTGACTCTATGCAGCAGAGAGGCGGCAGGTATGATTCGAGACTGGAAGGTACTGGACGGGATAGCAATAAGTGACCACAATATGATCACCTTTGAGGTAGTGGGAGGAATGGATGAAGTGGAGGGAGAGTCTAGAATAAGATTCAACATGAAGAAGGCCAATTGGGAGAAGATGAGAAGGGAGTTGGTCTTTCCGTAGAGGATTGAGAGAGGGGGCAACGTGAATGCAAAGGCAAAAGAACTAACCAGGGCTGTACAACGAGCAATGAGAGCCGCCATCCCGGTGAGGAAAGGGGGAGGGTCATCACACAGGGTAACAATTTTTGGAACGATGGACTTAGAAGACATAGGGCAAGGGCGAGAGCTGCACGTAGAAAATATCAAGCGGAGATGGATCCAGCGGCAAAGGGATTCCTGTTGGAAGAATACAGAGACAAGAAAGGAGACTACAAAGCCGCCCTTGCTCTAGCGAAAAGTGAGGGATGGGAAAGGTATGTGCAGGAGCAATTGAGAGCGAATGCATGGGGAATACCTTTCCAAATGGCGACGGGCAAAGTGAGGCCCCCTACGGTCATCTCAACACTCAGGAAACCGGGTGGAGGGATGACGTCGGGGTGGGAGGAGTCAGTGAGGTTGATGGTGAGCTCGCTGCTCCCGGATGACGATGGGGTGGACAGTGAGAATCAGGGTGAGATGAGAAGGCAAATGACGGAACTATACCCAAATGAGGACAGGACCGACACAGTGACGCAGGAGGAAGTGTTCAGATTTATAGCCAGAATGAAAAGGAAGAAGGCACCGGGACCTGATGGAATCAGTGTCGAGGTCCTTCAGGCCATCAGTGAACAGGTAGCACCCTTCTTAGCGGAGCTATTGAATGAGTGCACCACTCAAGGCAGGGTCCCGAATGTGTGGAAGCAGAGTGAGGTAGTCATTCTTAGTAAGGGTGATGAGAAGGATCCACAACTCCCGAAGTCGTACAGGCCCATATGCTTGTTAAACGTCTGCGGCAAGCTTCAGGAAAAGATAATGTGTGAAAGGTTGACATTACATAGAAGAATAGTAGGTATGCATGAGAAACAGTACGGCTTTAGGAAGGGTAGGTCCACGGAGGATGCTATCTGTGAGGCTGTAAATCTGATTGAGGGGTGCACAGGGAAGCATGTGATGGGACTATTCGTGGACATCTCGGGGGCATTTGACAATCTGTGGTGGCCCGCCCTTTTTGAGAGCCTAAGAAGGATACGATGTCCGGGGGACCTCTACAGAGTCTTCCTGGACTATTGCAGGGACAGATATGCAACCTTGAGATGTCCGGGGACAGAGATTAGTAAACGATTAACGTAGGGATGTCCCCAGGGGTCGGTCTGTGGGCCGATCTTCTGGGACATAGGACTGGAACCTGGACTGACAAAAGTGGAGGCTCTCCCGGGAACGGCAGGGGTGGTCGCCTTCGCTGACGACTTGTTGATTGTAGTAGAAGCAATGTCAAGGATGGAATTGGAGACAAAGAGCGAAGCCGTGCTTGCGGGGCTCAACTCTTGGTGTAAGAGAGTCAAGTTAAGTCTAGCGCCGGCGAAGACGGCGTATGTGCTGTTCCGGGGAGGGCTGAAGAGAAACCCTATAGTGAGACTGGAGGGACAGACTATAAGACGAAGTGAGAACACCAGATACCTAGGCGTTGTGCTAGATGAGAGGGGAAATTTCATAGCGCACGTGGAGAACGTATGCGGCCGAGCATTAAGAGTTATGAACAAGAACATTAACATCGGCATGGGGAGTTTTAGGCTGCCAATGAGTTGCATAAGGCTCTACCATCAGGCGCTGCTAGTCTCCGTCGTGGGCTATGGGGCCGGAGTCTGGGCGCATCGCTTAAAACAGGTAATGCAGAGGCGGAGGGTGAGAAGTTTGCAAAGAAGCATACTCCTCAGGCTCTCTGGGGCGTACAGAACAGTGGCGACTGAATCATTGTGTATAGCGCTGGGTATCTGGCCTCTGGACCTGGAGATAAGGAGGAGAGCGGCTCTGTACTAGCTGAGGAGGGGGAATCTGAATAAGGTGACACAACAGACCAGGGAGGGTGTGACATCGAAGAGGGGGATCCGGGAGGCTCTCCTGGATGAATGGCAGGAGGAGTGGGACAGGAGTGAGAAGGGGAGGAGAACCTATCGGATCCTCCCGTCGGTGAGAGAGCGTCTGGAGATGACGCACGTAGAGCCTTCCGCAGGGATGGTGCATTTTCTGACGAGGCACGGGCCGTACAGAACAACTCTTCATCGACTTGGACAGGTGGACGGTGACAAATGTGAGTGTGGAAGGGAGTCCACACCAGAACACGTCGTACTAGAGTGCGAGTTAACGATTAATTATAGAGGTAATGCAGGTACCACTGCAAGCAGGCACGATCTATCATATAGTTCGCGACGTGGACAGGTGTGGGCTACTGGACAGGATAGCTGATGATGCGTCCAAGAGGGAAAGGGAGAGGTACTTAGCGGACATAAGAGCGAGAAGGCGACAAATGGGGCAAACGAAAGAAGACCTAAACGCGACCATTAGAGACGGAGATTCCATAATCAGTAGCGGAGTTGGGACAGACGAAGACGAGACTTTTGACCGGAACTGGTGCCTATGGTAGGGAACAGGCGGGCAGGCTGCGGGCTGGTTGGTAGGATGGACTGGGTGTGACTCCTGGAGATCCGGAGTCCAGCCGATAGAGGCACCCGCTGGATTCCAGCAGTGAGGATTGCTGATGTACCAGTGGGTGCCGAAATCCCGGCTGGGATGGATAGTAGAGGGGAGAAACATGTGGGGGGTATAACCTGGAGCTCGGGCGACTAGGCAAAAGATGACTGGAGCTGGGTCGGAGCGATCGGGAACCCAAATGGAGCGGGATGCCTGGCCGGAAGATGGGAAGATTAGATTAAGTGAATTGTAAACAATTGTGTTTTTAATATTAAATGTGAGCTACTGTTATGCTAGGTTAAGTTAGTATTAGGTCCACAATAAGTGGTTTCGTTAGTGAGTAGGCGGAGCGAGAACTCCGGTAGGGCGCCTCCCCAGGTGGCGGATAGGGGGATGCTCGTCGCCGCCACCGGGAACCACGTCCCTGGGGGCGTGGAGTCTGGAGGAGGGGAGGAGTACCGGGTGATTTAAGTACCCGGGGCGGACAAACTAGTAGCAGATAGGAACAATAAGGACATTAGAATAAGTGTTATAATCAATAATTATCTTATATTAAACAAAAAGGACATATATTTGTAGGCAAGAGTTAAGCTGATAGAGAATAATAAGCTCCAAGTTAAAATATAGGTATTGGAGCATGTAATTCAATCAAATTGTTTAAAAAAATTGTCCCTATCTAGTGCCGGGCGGGAGCGGACGTGTTTAGAGAAGCTCCCGGATTTTCCATCATAAAACCGGTTTAAATTATAGTGTGGTGAAAAATTTGGTATACGTTTTGTTCGGAAGCAAGAGAGGAGTGGACTGTAGTTGGAAGTGTAAGTCTACCTATAATATTTTGAGAGATATAGGTAAAAAAACTGTGGACAGGAAAGTAAGGGGAAATTTGAAACTTGAACTGTATGGGGGGAAAGAGGGAGTGTTTCTAGGTATTTTGCTTTTGAAAGTGTGAAAATCGAGTGTAAATTGGCCGAGTTATAACCGTGGGAACTCGAGGTCAAGAGCGGTCATCGGCGACACGTGTCGACCGAGTAGTGTGCGCGCGTCTTAGAACACTTGGGGTCTGAGTAGTAAGCGGGACATCTGGGTCCAAATTTTCGGAACCCTATAACTCCCAGAAAAACGGTGGTGTAGAGTTCTGGTGGCCATAGGGGTTGGCAGGAGAACCGGCTGTGCCCATTTTCAGTAGTGGTTTTCGGGAAAAACCCAAAGGGGCAAATTTCATTGGAACTGCTTTCTGGTGTGATTAAGAGGTGGAACCGAGTTTGGGAAGGTGCAAGGGTGGTGGTGGATTGTGATCCAGCCAAATCCAGTGGCGTGAGTTGGGAAAAATCCAAGTGCGATTCGTTTTCGGAATTTGGCTATTTGGCCGTTTTCTCGTGGTTTTGGAGAGTGCGGAAGGATGATAGGAGTGCAGATACTAGAAAACTATTTTAATTTCAGTGGTGGCTTGTGGGGTAAAGAGGGGGCGCCTAGCTGCTTGGGTTATGGTTGGACTGCAAAGGCAAGAATGCCAATAAATAGGAGCCCGAATCGGGGGGGAGAGAAAAAGGGGAAACCTAAGGATGGAGAAGGGCAGTATAGGAGGATTCAGTGATAAGGAAGAGGATAGTGCAACCAGAGGAAAACCGTCTGAGTGAGGACAAGCAGAAAAAGGAGAAGCTGAAGAAGAAAGAAGATGAGGTGAGAGGAGCAACGGACAAGGATGTGCCAGAAGAGGTGGGAGGTCCTGATGAAGAGGAAGTGGGAAGAAAAATAGTCGCCGGAGAGAAGACGTCGTATGAGGCAGGTCAAGTCACCAAGAATTACATCGACGGGCTACTAGCGGCAAGGAAGGTGGAAAGTACGGTGATCAGCAAGTTGAAGAACCGGATAGATGAGCTGGTGGCTCGTATGACTCACCAGGAGGGGCAGATTCATCAGCTGAATCTGGAAAACGCCAGATTGAGGAACGAGGAGAGGAAGTGGTTGGCAGGAGGGGAGTCGACGGGGAGGAGGCCCACTTTCGCCCAGGTAGCGGCAGCGGGGACCTCG
Organism: Timema cristinae; assembly: GCA_039000515.1. NCBI lineage: Eukaryota > Metazoa > Arthropoda > Insecta > Phasmatodea > Timematidae > Timema > Timema cristinae. The sequence goes on from JBCFYV010000106.1 coordinate 117,027, forward strand.
ACGGGTCCGGCGGCTCGGCTGACTCCGGCCTTGAGGATAGAAAAAGAGCAGGTGAATAAAAGTTCAAAAGTATTTGTAACCTCGAGCAAAGGGGAAGACACTAAGGCTATCCATGCGAGAGTGATGTCCAAGATAAACCCGACGCAGGAAAGGATTCGCATCCGTTCCATCAGGCCAGCCGGTAAGTCCGTAGTAATAGAGACTGAGAATGATGAGGACAGGGAAAAGGTGAGAAAGGGCGTCCAAGCGCTTGAGGGGCTCAAGTGCGAGGAGCCAAGAAGAAGGAGACCGCTAGTAACAATCTATGACGTACCAGTGGACATGACAGAGGAGGAGCTGAAGGAGGTGGTCTTTTTTCAAAATTTAGAAGGGCAAGTCACCAGAGAGGAATTTGAGGAGGGATTCGAGCTTAGGTTTCGAACGGGTAAAAGGGAGAGAGGGTGACCAACCACGTGGTGGTCTCCCCAAAAATAAGGAGATTGCTTGTTGGTGGGAGGGTTTACCTCCGTTTCACAAGCGTCTCAGTGAAGGACTTTCTGGTAGTGACCCGGTGTAACCGCTGCATGGATCTGGGGCATAGGGTGAAGTTTTGCCCTAAGAAGGACTCGGTCTGTGGGAGTTGCGGAGAAGCGGGTCATGAAATAAAGGACTGTAAAGAGAAAGTAAAAAAGTGTATTCCGTGCCAGAGTCGAGGCAAGGAAAGATGTAAACACCCCAATACTAGGGAATTGCCCACGTACCAGCTCCTCCTGGACAGGCAGATACAGGATGTACCGTCTTTCACCCTCATCTATTTAAAACAAATGGAGCGTGCAGGAGAGCAGAAGAGATACAAGAAAATAATGTTGGTAAGTTTATTAGTTATATCAGAAACAACAAACATAGTACAATGTCAAAGTATAGCTAAATAGCTGAAAATATTCATAATAGGAATTTTACTCTATTAAAGATATGACCCAGAGATTACAAAGTTAAATTCAGAGTTAAGGTTCAGTTCAGGGCCCACTCAAGAGATCCGACCCGTGGATACCTGGTTACAAGTTCATTGGTGAGGTTCGCCTATAATGTCAATATTTCGAGATACTAATTTATAGAGTCCTCGTACTAACCCTAGCAGCCTAAGCACATACATGCTATACATTTACCTCTCCACTCATTATCAATATGAAGTTAAGCCCTAACTGGCTATAGGTAACAATTCAGCATGATAGCCCAAAATAAAGTTAACTCTATTAGACCGCTAGGCCGTCACTTTCATTACCTTACATAACTGAGCTTAACTACATATAAACATGATTAAACTTCATGAGCTGAAGCTTTAGTTTCATTTTATCAAACCCTAAACTAGTAAACCTTATATCACTATACGTTACTAAGTTCAATTACCTATACATACAACTATGGTTAAACCTCATATGTTGTTATTTTAATAACCTTAACATCTGCTTGCAAGTATATCCTAGACTTATAACTCAAGTCTAACCTACTATACAATTTTAGGACCAATTCTATTAATGTTTCGGCTAGAAGAATCCTATGAGGCACATCAACAATACATGGTGTCTGAGAGACGACAATCCTACTCATTTAATATTTACATAAAGAACCTGATAATTTAAATTTAAATACAGAGCCATGCTCTCGGCCTAAAAATCACAGATACAACCAAATTCCAAGTTAACGTCAGATACGCCATAATGGCTGTCCCCATTATTTAACTCCAATGATTGCCCTCAATAACCATTTCAGTCTAACCTGCGCTAACATAACGCCAATAAAACGTGTTTACGCCTAACACATAAAGCATAATAAAGTACTAAAGTTTAGTTTCATATAAAGATTATTTTACACCCCGGTTGAATGCACCCCAAGTATGATCGATTAAGGTAAGAGTGAAGATAGCACTTAAGGTGCACCAAAAGGATCAAAGTAAATTTTGACAAGCCGTGGATACGCCACTTAAACCCCATTAGTCATGAACCAAGTTAAATCTCTCGAAGTTAAGCCTAAACGGTAAATTTAGAAAACAGTTCCCCCCATAATAATGCCAAAAGGAATTTAAAAGAATAAGTAATCCCAGAAGAGACGTCGGAGAACACCCTCACCTTAATGAGCCTGTGGTATAGTTAGTAGAGATTAGAAGCATACAGTCCTTTTTATACGATTGGTGAGCGTCGATTCTGACCTCAGAGAGGGGGAATGAGGGAAGGAATAAATGAACGAAAGGAAACGAGCAGCGCTCAGGTGGGAGAAAATGGCAGCTCTGGGGTTTTAAAGATAGCGCTGATAGCATTTAATTTTAGGAGAACCGGAAACAGCTCAAGTCAAGTTCGACGATTTCTTCTTGGTGGGCGGGGCCTTAATCACAGTCGAAGTGAAGGCAGCGGCCCCCCTCTCAGTGTCCGTTGGGTTTTCTTGAGTGCGTGCGTGTCCAAGGCGAGCGGAAAATGGGCCCGTTCAGCAGGCAGGTGGTGAGTTTAGCCCCATATTACTTGGCGTTGAATTGGTTGAACTCGTACTCGTTTCTAAGATCGTTACAAGGACACTGAATATGAATAGGGACATCAAGGAGCTAATAGTGATACTGACTAACATATTGGACAAACTTAAGGGGGACGACAATGGGGGCAATGGATGGCAGTCTGGAAGGAAAGGCGACCATACAGGAGGGAAGAGGAGCTGCCCTTCCAGGGTAAGAAGGAATAGGAGCTGGGCGGAAGCCTATAGGGGAGGAAGGGAAGCAGGGGGGAAATCAGTCGAGGGGGTGGGAGAAGGAGAGCGTAACTTGGTGAGACCTGTTGGGGGAATAAGTGAGACAAGGGAGGAGAAGCAGCAAGTAGGTGGGGAGATTGGTAAGATTAGTAAGAGGGTGGCCTTGTCGGTTGAGTCGAAAGCTTGTCACCTAGAAAGGGGGAAAGAACGGATGGCTGAGGGAGGTGAGGTATCATCAACTACAGAGGAACTGAAGGAGAAGAGGAAGAAGTGGAATCTTCAACGAATGAAGTTTTGGGTAAAGGGACCAGTGGTAGTTAATGGGAGGGAAGTGGGAATGAAAAGGACTGGGGGAAGGAGGAAGAGGGTAGGAGTAAGGAGGGGAAGAGTGGAGAGAGAGAGGAAAAAGGAAGGGAGACAGGGCAGCTGGAGGAGAAGAAGGAGGTGAAAGTAGAAGAGAAGGAATTGAGGGATTCGTCCAAGATGGCAGAGCCGGGTTTAATATATGAGAACTTTGAGGAGACCCTGCAGCTATCCAGGCTGGAGGAGCCACAAACTCTCAGCTTGGCATTGAGGCATATAGTTAGGACGGGTCATGATAAGGGCATGTTCATCGCTTTTCCTATTCCTGAGGCGCTGGATAGAATCCAATTGAAATCGGCGAATCTTCCGACGGAGGTTGTACCACTGCTGGGTAAGGTTCAAAAAGTGTTTGACAGGCGTGATGAGAAATTAGACATGGAAGAGCTGTACAAACACTTAAGGCAGTGGATGACTTAGGGTTGGATATAGTGTGCCTTCAGGAGCCCTACATAACGAGGGGTGGCAACATCGTCGAAGCTCAATTACCTCCAAGGGCAAGGTTAGTGTACGGTGGTGAGAGGTCTATGAGTCTGATCATAGTTATAAAGGAAGATATAACAATAACAAGGGTGGATCAATTTGCCACGACAAGGTCACTTGCGTCGAAGTAAGAGCTGACGCGGGAGTGTTTTTCCTTGTCAACATGTACTTCCAGTATAGGGAGGAAATAGAGCCCTATCTGGAACAGCTAGGTGTGATTGCAGATACCTTTAGGGGCAAACCGCTTGTGGTCGTTGCGGACGTGAACGCGAGATCACCTCTGTGGTTTAGTGACGATCTGAGAAGGAGGGATGGAAACCTAGGTGGGCTCAGGGCCTATAGGAGGGGAGAAAAGCTTTTAGAAGTAATAGAGGTAAACCAGTTAGAGGTGATGAATGTGTACGGGAATCCACCGACCTATGTGGGAGCCACAGGTGCCATGTCAAATATCGATGTCACCTTGTGTAGCCGTGAGGCGGTTGGGATGATAAGAGACTGGAAGGTACTGGACAGGTTAACCATAAGTGACCACAATATGATCACCTTTGAAGTGGAGGGAGGCATGGCCATGGTTGAGAGGATGACTCGGGTGAGATTTAACATGAAGAAGGCGAACTGGGACAAGCTCAGGAGGGAGTTGATATTGCCAGAGAAGATAGAGGAGGGAGGTAATATAAACGCAAAGGCGAAGGAGCTGACGAGGGCAATACAGAGAGCCATGAGAGTTGCCATTCCAGTGATAAAGGAGAAGTTCCACAATAGACTGAATGGATTTTGGGGAGGCAGACTGATGAAGCTCAGGAGTTTAACGAGGACGGCCCGTAGAAGATATCAGGCGGAAGTGGACCCAAGGGCGAAGGGGTTCTTGCTGGGTCTATATAGGAAAAGGAAGGGGGAATATGAATCCGCCCTGGTCTTGGCGAAGAGTGAGGGCTGGGAGCGTTATGTTCAGGAGGAGCTAAGAACGAACGCTTGGGGGGTACCATTTCAGATGGCGACCGGGAAGATAAGGCCCCAGCCATGATCTCAACGCTTAGGAGGCCGGGCGGAGAAATGACCTCTGGATGGGAAGAGTCGGCGAGGCTCCTTATGGAAACCTTGCTACCAGATGACAATGGACTAGACGAAGACGAGGAGCAGATGAGGATGAGGCGACAGATGACGGAACGGTATGGGGACGATGCTGGAACGGAGCCGATAACTCAGGCTGAGGTTATCAGGGTCATAGCTGAAATGAAAAGGAGGAAGGCACCTGGGCCCGCTGGAATTCGGGTTGAGGTCCTTCAGGCGGTCAGTGAGCAAATAGCACCCTTCTTGGTAGAGCTGCTGAACGAGTGTATGGCACAAGGGAGAGTGCCTAACGTCTGGAAGCAGAGTGAGGTGGTGATACTTAGTAAAGGTGACGAGAGGGACCCGCAACTCCCAAAGTCGTACAGGCCGATATGTTTGTTGAACGTATGCGGTAAGCTGCAGGAGAAGGTCATATGCAATAAATTAGCCATGTATCGAAGAGCGGTGGAATGCACATGCAGCAGTACGGCTTCAGGAGAGGCAGGTCAACGGAGGATGCTATTTGTGAAGCTATGGCCTTGGTCGATAGGTTACGGGGAAGTATGTTGTAGGGTTGTTCGTGGACATCTCGGGAGCCTTTGACAACTTGTGGTGGCCGGCTCTGTTTAAAGCGATGAGGGATATACGGTGTCCGGGGGATCTCTATGGGGTCTTCTTGGACTACTGTAGAGATAGGTATGCGACCCTGAGGTGTCCAGGAACTAAGATCTGTAAGAAATTAACTAAGGGCTGTCCCCAGGGGTCGGTCTGTGGGCCGATCTTCTGGGACATAGGACTCGAGCCTGGATTAACGTTGATTGAGGCTCTCCAGGGAACGGCGGGAGTGGTCGCCTTTGCTGACGATTTGCTGATCATAGTGGAAACCGAGTCAAGATTAGAACTAGAAACCAAGAGTGGAGCCGTACTTGTAGGGCTCAGCTCTTGGTGTAAACAGGTAAAATTGAGCTTGGCGCCGGCAAAGACGACGTACGTGCTGTTCAGGGGAGTCTTAAAGAGAGACCCTGCAATTAGGATGGATGGGACTATAAGGAGAAGCGGGAACACCGGATATCTGGGGGTCACACTTGACGAGAAGGGGAATTTCCTTACGCACGTGGAGAACGCGTGTGGTAGATCTCTAAGAATTATGAATAAGATCATTAGCATAGGTATGGGGAGGTTTAGTCTACCTATGAAGTGTGTTAGGCTCTACCATCAAGCACTGCTAGTCTCCGTCGTGGGTTATGGAGCTAGTGCCTGACAAAACACATCGGCTAAGGCAGGTGACCCAAAAGGCGAAGCTGAGAGGACTGCAGAGGAGTATACTTCTCAGACTCTCAGGTGCTTATAGAACAGTAGCGACCGACTCGTTGTGTTTGACGCTGGGTATTTGGCCCCTCGACTTGGAGGTTAGGAGGAGGGCTGCTCTATACTGGCTTAGGAAGAGGGACATGGATAAGATTAGGACGCTGACAAGGGAAGGGGTAGAGACCAAGAGACAGATCCGGGAGGCTCTCCTGGACGAATGGCAGATGGACTGGGACGAGAGTGCGACGGGCAGGAGGGCTTATCGGATCTTTCCTAGTGTCAGGGAGCGTCTGGAGATGGCACATTTGGAGCCCTCCGTCGGGATGGTTCATTTCCTGACGGGCCACGTGCCGTATAGAGTGGTCCTTTTCAGACGGGGACTGACTGATAGTGGTGATTGTGACTGTGGGGGGGAGGCCACGCCTGAACATGTCGTGCTGGAATGTGGATTAACGCAAGAGATGAGGGCAGATTTGCAGGTACCCTTGCAGGCGGGTGCGATTTTCCACATTGTAAGGGATATGGACAGGTGGGATTTCCTGGACAAAATAGCGGATGACGCGTCTAAGAGAGAAAGGGCAAGGTATGTTAGGGACATACGGAGAAGAAGACGTGGGGAGAGACAGGACGATGACTTGGACGAGACAATTAGGGAGACGGACATTTCGACTGGGAGTGACGAAGGGACAGACATTGACGAGATATTTGACAGGAACTGGTGAACAGAGAAGAGTGGGATGACATAGGGTTAGGGAGGCTGGAATGATGTGCAAGGATGAGTCTCCTGGCGTTCCGGAGATCGACCGAGGAGAACCTCAGCTGGATTCCGGCAGTGATCATTGCCGAGGTACCAGTTGGGCTGTGAATACCGGTCGGGAGAGGCAGGGAGGGAAAGATATGGACGGTAGGAGGAAATCCCCTCTGCTCGTGTGACCCCCGTGCTTGGGGACAAGTGCGTGTTGGGCCGGAGCGGTTGGGCCTTCTGGCCGTCGGGGCCCCCTCCAAAGGCTGGCGACAGTCGGGCCGAGGTGGTGATTGGGATAGCTGTCAGCCACAAGAAGAGGGAAGAGGTAGTGGTAATTAGAGTAAAAGACTATATATTGTATTAAGGATAACCTATGCATTTGTTATTAAGTTTAAGTACATTAAATTAGATTTAAGTTAAGATTAGGTCCGGAAAGAAGTGGTTTGGAGTGAGTGGGCGGGTGGATCTCCCGGTAGGGCGCCTCCCAGGTGGGGGATAGGGGGGTGCTCATGTCGGACACTCGGGCTGCGGGCCGAAAAAAAATGGGCCCCGGCGGCCGCAGGGCGGTCATGGCGGGAGGTACCGGGGGGCATTAAATACCCGGGGGGAAAATTTTAGGGAACACGGACTGTTTTTGGGAAAATGGACTTAGGTTAGGAGCTTTCATAATTAGTTTTTAAAAGTAAAATGGAATGAGGTAGAAGAGGAAAAATCAGTACTGAGTAGGATAAGGGGCCCAATTTTTTGTTTAGGGGTTGGGGGAAATGATTTTTTGGATAATGAAAAAAAATCCCTATCTGTATGTATTGTATGCCTCAAGAACGTATATGCGAGGGGGGGGCAGCATCGTTAAATTCCCCGTTACCCCTATAGCGGAGTCGTGAGTGGAGGCGAACGCTCGTGGCATGATAGTGGTGCTGAAGTGGGGGCACAAAAACAAAGTAGGTAGCATTGCAAAGAAAGGTATTGTGTTTAAATAAGAGCGAAAAAGGAGAGTTATCCCCGTCAAAATTTTATTTCCGTATGGGAGACATGGCCTTCTTAGAAAAAAATGGGCAGTATTGGGTACGTTCGGGGGAAAACCCGGGGTGGGGGTGGGGTGGGGATGTGAATGCGGATCACCTTTTTTGGTCAGCGACGATATAAGAAGAACAGTTTGGAAAAAGGGGTGGTGGAGAGCCTTTTGGAAAAGGGGGGAGAAGGTGGTTGAGATGTCGAAGGAACGTTTTGAGGGGATGAAGTGTTCG